>OW240916.1:326711742-326725547 GCA_933207985.1 Pelobates cultripes
GGGGTGGGGTAGTCCATGGAACCCGTGAATGTCAACGGTAAGGCTTCCAAGGGGGTATGTGATATTGTTTGTTCTATAGTGATCCAACGTTTGTATGACGGTTGACATGACCACTCTATTATTCTGGCCATGTGTATAGCATAATAGTAATGCAAAATGTCTGGTAGTCCTACTCCTCCTCTCTGTTTGGGTCACGTGAGTATATGGTAAGCAATACGTGGCCTTCTGCCCGCCCAAATATATCTTGTAAAGAGCGTTTTGAACGTATTGAAAAGTTTTTGTGGGATCCTTATAGGGATTGTGTTTGTAACAGATCACCTGGCACCCCGACTGGGTACCTCCGTTGAAAGATGCTCCTAGCGCTTCCAGAGGACTCCAAGCACTCCACCAGACACCATAAGCACCGCAGGCTGCAGCTATCTCCCTTCAGAACGAAGCAGGAACAAGCTCTTACAAGAGCTCAGTGATTATAGCAAGGGAATATGCCTAGCATAGCAATCCCTTGTAGCAGATTCCCCCAATAAGAGACAGGACTCAAGTTGAGGGTAAAAATAGAACTCTCTGGCTGCTAGCTTGCAGCCCTTTTTATTAGGTGCTCCCATGAAGGGGAGGGACACACACAGTAATGTACATTAACCAATCACACAATAGTTACATCCCACACATAGCCCTCCCCTCTACCTGTAAACTAATTATCTGTACACACAGGAAAATACAATTATCATAGGTAGGGAAAATACAGTTTTTACACAACATTCATAACTCCCAAAATATACATCACATTCGCATAAAAATACATATTCACAATCAATCCATTCAGGGGAACAACATATTAAAAAATGGCATGAATCAGACCAGGGGTTCAAAAGTTAGTAAAAGTATCTTTTGTTCCCCCTGGCTCAAACAGTAAAAGTAAAACATCCCCACAATGCATCCTGGCTTCCTCCCTTCTGCCCTGGAGATAATTGGAGAAGGAATCTAATTATCTCCAAAGACAGAGCCAAACTCCATTACCCACATGGCAGACAAAAAGACAGTAAAAGACATAAAATTACATACTGACACATTTAGTACATAAAACACACATTTCTACATATCCCCAGATAGCTTGGATCTGACTGCACATTATTAGATGAATGGCACTCAGATCACACGAATAAGCCTTTCTGCAGGGGAAATAAACAGTTTAACCTGCAGGGCCATAGTCCAAAGGCAAGAGGCGGGCAAGCAGCACCCTCCAAGGACACGTGGCGAGGTCGGTTTTGCCACAGTGTTCATTACGTAAAGGATGAGAGGGAGAATATTCATGGAGATGATGTTAACCCTTCCTAACCATCGAAGGTGTGGCTTGTCCCATTTATGAAGATCAATTTGGGTAGCATTTAGGATCTGAGGGAAATTTCCTTGGTATGTGTCTGCTACATTATTAGTGATATTGATTCCTAGGTATTTAATAGATTTTGTGTTCCAATGGAAGGTGTAATCTCTGCTCATTTTCTCCCTCATCTCCTCCCTCACATTGATATTGAGAGCTTCACATTTTGTAGTATTAATTTTAAAATTAGAGTAGGAGCTGTATTCTGTTAGGATCTCCATTAGTGGTCTTAATGAATTGAGGGGGTTTGTAATAGTGAAAATGAGATCATTAGCGAATGCCGATACTTTGTATGAATGTGAACCTATCGTGATGTCCTCTAGCTAATATAAACAATATATTCCGTTTGTTATGGCCAGGGAGTCTGAAAGTATTCCATTCACTTTTAGACAGGCTGTGGGCTTGGAGTAAATTGTACTGATTAGCGTCTGCCAGTTGGTTCCAAAACCCAGGATGTCAAGGGTCATCTTTAGAAAAGGCCAGTCCACCCTGTCAAACGCTTTTTCTGCGTCAATTGCTAACAGGATGGACGGTACCTCTCTCCCCCCACCCACAGGACCAAATCTAAGACTTTAGTAGTGTTGTCCCTAGTTTCCCTATTCGGAACAAACCCAGCCTGATCTGGGTGAATCAATTTGCTCAAGAGTGGTCTCAATATCATTGCCATCAATTTAGTTAAGATCTTGATGTCAACATTTATCAGGGATATAGGCCTATAGCTGCCACAAGTCTCAGGGGTTTTCCCTGCTTTATGTAATACAGTTATGGTAGCTTCCAGGCTAGATTGGGGTAATGGTGTGTTTTGGGTCAGGGAATTCAAAGTCTCCAGAAGGTGGGGTGACAGTTCGTCAATGAAAGTTTGATAATACATCGCCGAAAACCCATCTGGGCCCGGAGCCTTATTGTGTGGGGTTTTGCGTATAACTTGTTGTAGTTCCTCTATCGTGAAGGGTGTATCTAACGATTGGGCATCTATATTTGAGAGCTTTCTCCGTGTGTGTTTCTCTAAATATTGTCGCATTACCTCTTTGTCTGGCGGGGTATGATGTAGGTTATACAGAGAGTCATAGAATTTACAAAATTCTTCAGCAATATCCTCAGCTGTATGTGCCAAAGTGCCATCTGCCCTTCTCATTTTGGGTATGTAAATGCATTGTTGTTGCTCTTTGAGCGCAGAAGCTAAAAGTCTTCCGCATTTATCTCCGTATGTGTAATATCTCTGTTTGGACCACAGCATAGCTTTTTTAGTTGTGTCATTTAGCAGTATTTTCAGTTCTGATCTTAGGGACAGTAACAGTAAGAGATGTTTTGTGGGATTCTTCTAGTGTTTTAATATCTTGGACTAGTTTCTTTCTAGTTTTGGATTTCTCCTTTTTCAGGTGGGATCCCCATTTAATTAATTCCCCTTGGATGACACATTTATAGGCTTCCCACTGTATAGTGGATGAAGTGTCTGGAGTTTTATTGGTATCAAAGTATTGATGGATGGATGTTTCTATTGCTTTTCGAATCGGTGTATTCAGTAATAAGTGAGGATTGAGTTTCCATTGGTATTTCGGCATGGGTACCGTTGGTATGGATACCCATAGGTGTATAGGGGCATGGTCCGACCATGTAATATTGCCAATAGTGGATTTACGTATGAGAGTCAGATCTTTATGTGTGGTAAGGAATAAATCAATGCGTGTGTATGTATGATTCGGGTTAGAATAGAATGTGTAATCTTTCGTGTTGGGGTTCAATACTCTCCAGCAGTCTATGAGTTGATTGTCGTGGAGTATTTTACGCATCTGAGATCTTGCTGAGGTCAAATGTGCTGGACATTGTGATGTACTGTCCCATTGGGCATCCAAGGACATATTAAAGTCCCCTCCTATGATGATAATACCCTCTGCAAACTTCCTGACCTTTGTCACTATACGTCTCAAGGCGGCACATTGGTGAGTGTATGGTAAATATATATTAACTAGCATGATAGGGGTTCTCTACCCCTAAAGTGGGTCTCTTGTAAAAATATAATGTCTGCCTTCATTTTGTGAAATTCTCTCATTGCCATGTGTCCTATTAAAATAATGTAATGCCCCGAGTCGTCAGTTATCTGCTGCGATAAAATAAAGAGGACCTGAGCCCCTATTAGAATGGCTACTCCTCTAGATTTTTTAAGATTAAAGTTGTTATAAAAACATAATGGGAATTGCTTATGTCATAATTTTGGAGCTTCTGTAGGATATGAATATCCATTTTGCTTAATATCCTAGCTGTTCATATAAGGGTTAATTAGAACCAAGAATAAATTTGGAATTGTATCTCCAATTCTCGGAAATAAAATTTATCTAAAATCCTATTTACGGGATATGTTCTTGGAAAAGGATTTTTACATGAGATGTTCTTGGATAAGGATTTTGGGATGTTCTTGTTAATTGTCCAAGATTTTGGTATTTGTAATCATCTGGGTTTTATCCAATATGCATGCATATATATAACACTGAATTATAACTGGAAACAGCTGTTTATAACTTGTGAAAAACAATGTCATTGTCACGCCCATATGCTCATTTTTCCCCCTCCCATCCTGCTATGAAAATGGGGTATAAATATAACGGACGTATGAATACAATTTGAATTGGTTATCGAACATGTCTCTGCTATTCATTTCCAATTTCCAGAGCTCTGTATGAGTTGGCAAATATCCATCATCCACAAAGGGCCCGGGCTGATTTTATCCCCAACAGCTTCTCTACCCCTAAAGTGGGTCTCTTGTAAAAATATAATGTCTGCCTTCATTTTGTGAAATTCTCTCATTGCCATGTGTCTTTTTTCTGGTGAATTGAGACCTTTGTATGAGATTATCTGTAGTTGTTTGTCCATGTCATATATTATTAGACAGAGAACTTTAAACCCAATGAAGTTCAGTCAGTTTAGTTTCCTTAAGGAATATGTCACTTTCTTGTCTTGAAGTAAACCAAAGATAGAAACTATTTACAATAACTAAACTTAAAAGATTGCTTCTGGTAGCAATAAGTTTAGATGCGATTGCGTCAGTAAAGGAGTCGGTGTGTATCCCTTTTTCCTCCTACTCAGTCGGCTGGTAGGAGTTGGGAAGAATAAGCTTAGTATTATATATTGATAAGGTTATTACACCGCTCTGTCCCAATTGTGTTGGGTGGGGGGGTGAATTACTTCTTAAGATCTCTTATGGTTAAATTTAAGTGCGTTTTCCTATATTTAAGTGCACTAATGATTTTTTTATTTTTATTTTTAAATGTGTGGGTGGTTATCTTATAGCGCTTCAGCGCTCCCGGCGCCCATATGATTTGTTTGTAGATTGAGTGGGTATACGACCCGGTTACTTTACATGAGTTTGTTGATATAAGCATCTAACACAGGGGTTCTCAACGTTAGTCCTCAGGACCCCCTACCAGTCCAGGGTTTAGGGATTACCTGGGTGTGTCTAAGGTGTTTAGAAAAAAAAAAACACCTTAGAGTCTAAGGTGTCTTTTTCCCTTTTTCTAAACACCTGAGACACACCCAGGTAATCCCCAAATCCTGGACTGGTAGAGGGTCCTGAGGACTGGGTTGAGAACCCCTGATCTAACAAATGGGAAGTGAATAGATCCGTTAATCGTGGGAGTTGTATGTCTCGATGTACATGTTACTATTGTATCACAACCCCCCACAGGAAAGGGTTTACTATTCTTCTATACTTAAATCATATACATTGCATATTAACGTAATCATATCAAATCAACAGTTATTATAACATTTTCTGCCCATTTCCCTCCACTTCTCCCCCCCTGCAAGCAAATCACTTTACCATTACATAACAGACTTGTGGTCCCGTAACTCTAGGATGACTGCCCGGTGGTGTTGAGCACTATTATCTGGATGTTTTGGTATTTGGCTCGAGGGAGTTATTGTGGGGCTGCCTGAGGCCATTCATCTACAACGTAGTAGTTCTCTTCCATTTGTCCCTTTCCCTATTTATACGATACCCAGTATGTCACAAACGTACAGTTTGCAGATTAAATCTGGTTACTGCATGTTTTAAGAATTAGTCCTGAATCATTGTGTCACCGATTAGAACACTGAAAGTTCTCTTCACAGCCTTGTGTTCGGTTGTTGTGAGGACTGTTTGGACGTGGGCCTCTTGGATCCGGTAGGGGATCGTCTCCGCTGCCTTTTGAGCAGGGCCGGATTAACATAGGGGCTGATGGAGCTGCAGCTCCAGGCCCAGGCCCAGGCCCAGGCCCATGGAATAGGCCCATTTGAAAAAAAAAAAATGTTTTTACTTTTTTTTTTTTTTTTACACACACTACTCTTAGGTTTGCCACCTGACTGGTATTTTAAGGCACAGACGATATTTGAGGCTGCCTGGCAGTGAGGGTATTGCAGTAATACTGGCAATACAAATTCAAATATTTTCCTCAGGATAAACAGAGATTACTCTGTAATACCAGCTCCGGTCAGTAGGGGTCACTGTTTATGGAGAGAGGCAGGGATAGCATCTCCCTGCCTCTCTCTACTCACTATATCGGCGGGGGAGCAGCTACACAGCACAGAGAGTTCACACAGCAGCTCCCGGCCTGCAGAGACAGACTACAGCTCAGGTAAGGACACTAGGGGACACTGGGAGTCGTGGGGACACTGAGACATTTGGGGACACTGGGAAACATGGGGATACTAGGGGACACTGTGAGACATGGGGACGCTGTGAGACGAGACACATTGAGACACGGAGACACTAGGGACACAGTATCTCCATGTCTCCCAGTGTCCCCATGTCTCCCAGCCAGTGTCCTTAGTGTCTCAGTGTCCCCATGTGTCCCAGTGTCTGTGTCCCCATGTCTCCATGTTCTTGGTGTCCCCATGTCTCTCAGTGTCCCCATGTCTATGTCCACAAGTGACCCCATTTCTCCCAATGTCCCTAAGTGTCTGTGTCCCCATGTCTCTCAGCCAGTGTCCCTAGTGTCTCAGTGTCCCTAGTGTTTCACTGTTTCTCCTAGTCTCCCAGTGTTTGTGTTCCCATGTCTCTCAGTGTCCCTAGTGTCTTAGTTTCCCCAAATGTTTGTGTCCCCATGTCGCTGTATCCCTAGTGTTTGTGACCCCATTTCTCCCAGTGTCCCCATGTCTGTATCCACCATTCCCCCCATATCTCTCAATGTCCCCTAGTATCCTAGTGACATAGGACACACTGAGACATAGGGGCATTTGGAGAAATGTGAACACAGACACTGAGAGACTAGAGAACTGGGCGACATGGAGACACTGACACTGTGATACATAGGGACACTGATGCCAGGCTAGCCTTCCAATACTTTGGACAGACATGCCCCCTTTTTGGGCATGTTCGCCCCTTTTGGTAGTTCTGGTCACGTGATTTGTGTCAGTGGCCCACCCTTTTACCCTGCCCATTGACTTCCTTCTTCACTAGAGACTGCTGTTAGGGGGTATGGATTTATTTGAAAGATGAAAGCATAAATGAGAGATAGATTAGCATAGAGTATGTGTTTTGTTATAGCTGCAACCTTTGAGTTTCCCTCCAACACCAACTCCATCAGATACATGACGCTTGGGAGGTATGATTGTTTTAGTGCTTTTGGTCAATAAATTCTGTAATTAGGCCCCATCATAATTGTCAGCACCAGGGCCACTGGGCTCTTAATCTGGCCCTGCCTCTGAGGTTGCGGTAGAGTCGCTTGATAGGAGGTCTCTGCATACCAGTCCGGTACATTCACTTGAAGTAGTCCGAGTTTTCGAAGGAACTCCTTAAAGTGATTGTGTTACCGTCCTTGATCACCGTCAGTGAGAACGGGTATCACCACCGGTATTTTATATTGCGATCCTGCAGCATTCCTGTGATAGGGCGTAGTAGTCTTCGACCTTGCAAGGTAGACCAGGCCAGATCCGGAAATATTTGTAGTTGAATATTTCCCTGTGTCATTGCTGGTGAGTTTTTTGATAGTCTGAAAATCTGCATATGACGTCTCTTGGTTTATCTTGTGGGAGGCCTTTCGGTCTCAGTGCCCTGTGGGCCCGGTCTAGCAGGACAGGAGTGTCCGCGGGTCTCTGGAGGATGTTGTTGAATAATGCCTGTAATTTAGCCTGTAGGTCCTCTGAGGCTTCCTGTGTTTCCGGTAGGCCTCTCAGGCGTAGATTATTCCTCCGTCTCCTATTATCTAACTCTTCAAAGTTTCTGGCCATATTAATGCATTTGAATTCTATTTCACCATGTCTTGTTTCCAGAGCTTTAATTGCTTCAATTGTACGTAAGTTTTCGTCCTCCAGCTCTCCCACTCTTTGCCCCACGTGGTGCACGTCTCTGGCAATGTCGGATATCTTATCTTGCATTGATTCTTCCAGTTTTGCCAGCATAGATGCCAGGTCTGTTTTGGAGGGTAAGTTTTGTAGCAGTTCTTTAATTTCTGAGTCTTTGATTACAGTAGATTGTTCCGAAGAAGCCGGGCTCGGAGGAGGTGAGTCAGATTCTCGTGGGGCCGCCGCCATGTTGCTGTCTTCGTCTTGCGTCAGGGCCTTCACTTTTTCTCAGAAGTACTTATCTAGGTCTCACGATTTCTTGCTGAAGCCTTGCTCCATGTAGTCGTGAGAGGCTGTGGATTTCTTTTTATTCCCCATCGAGGGTTATGCAGTAGGTCTGTGTAGGCGCCGGGAGCTCAACAGTATGTGATCGCTCACATGGAGTATCAGGACCCGCCCCTATAAATGTATGTTTTAATGTAACTGTGAAGCACTTTGGGCAACAACGTTGCAATTAAATGTGGTATATAAATAAATAATAACAGTTACTCCGCCCACTTCAGTTGTAGACTACTGGTGGAGGCAAGAACACTTCACACAATTTCCACAGATATTGTAGCTTTTCTAGTTATTAAGTGTTCTTGCATAGCAAGACCACTTAATGTTATCTCACGTATATATTATTATTATTCGTATTATAGCCAAATTTACCACCCTAACTCCTCACACAGTTTTTACACTACATAGACAGTAATAAACCGAAACGTGCGGATTGTTCCCGATTGGATTGCTATTACTTTGTGGAACGTTTCGCCGAATGGTTCACGAAATATCGTCGTTTTTGTGGCGCAATTTGTCCCATAGGAATGAATGGCAAAGCTAGAGTGGGAGCTGGCAAAAGCTGAAAAATCAGGACATGATTTCTATACTGCCACCTGTCAGGATATTTATATTGGCAGACATTTTGTGCTAAGATAGAAATTAAAAGTGTATATTGCCAGAGTCACTCAGAACAAAGCGGACTCTATTTTGCTATCTTCAGGCAAGACAGGCACAACATTTCTTTCCTTGCTTTCAGTAACATCAGCCTGAGCTAAGGAATGCATTATGTAAACAAACCAAGTGATAAGCAATGAAGCAGGGGGATGGAATGCTCTGTTTAAATGTTAATGGAATAGAAATAATTTTAAACACAGACACTAGTGACAGAGAAGACTAAGTAATTAATTTTATTTTCTAAATCTTACAAGGTCCCATTGTAAGTAAGGGGTAAAATTGAGTTTAGACATGTCAATTCTAGAAATTACAATCAGAGTCGTTGCCACAAAGACTGAAGCAAACGCTTTGAACTGACAGCAAATTTAAGTTATGGTAATCATTTTAGATAAGCCAAATGATGTCAGAATCATCATCAAAATAAGTTAACTCTTTCGAAGACATAAAATGTTGATGAGGCAATTGCGCCCTCTATTGACCAAAAACTAGGTAATACTAGATAAGGTAGACGCACCCACAGTTCCTATTGGCCTTATCAACTAATGACGTACAAATAATTTTTCCCTTTAAAAAGTTAGGACAAAGGGAAGAGAGGGGTTAGCTTGGGCTTCCATATTGAAATTCAGAGAGATCCAGGACAGATATTCAGGACACTCTGGGACCAACACTCAACTCTCAAACTCTCTTGGACACAACTCAAGAAACACTCCTTGACACTTAGAATTGTACAATTACTTTCTAACCAACATCACTTTTCTCTATTACTTACACACCTCCATACAACCAATCATACTCACATTCAAGTTCCTGGGACTACCTACTCATCTGATGAGAGCATCTACATCATAACTGGTAATTATGCTGGTTATATTTAATGGATCTAAATTAATTAAAATCTACTAATAGCATGATATATGACTGGATAAATCACGGTCAGATTTCAATAATTGAGGAATCTTAGTTAACTAAAGAATATATAGTTATAAACATTCCATTCTGCAGGTGGAATCAAAAATAATTATATATATGTAACGGACCGTTTTGCACACAAGGGGTAAAAACCGTTTAGGCGATCGTCCCCTTTCAGAGATGCAGGCACAGCTACTGTAGAACACCAAACTCCCGAACCGCAAATAAGGGAATGTTCCAAACTCCCGAACAGCATACAATATAGCACTCCAAACACACGAACTGGAACCATACGAATCACTGCTAGCAGACGAATAGGAAAAGCATCCAAGCGGCTTACACTCCTAGCAATCAGTCTCTATCAGCATTCAGTAAATCCCCCCCAAAGACGAGACAAGTCTCCGTGTTGGGGGTCAAGCAGTGGTCTGTTTAATGAGGACTACCTGCCCAGTATTTATGCAGGTCTCCCACCTGGTGGACACTCCCCTAGGGGACCAAATGGGAGACTGTGACAAAAGACAGATGTGGCGAAACCGACCTTGCCACGTGTCCTTGGAGGGGGCTGCTTGCCCGCCTCTTACCTTTAGACTATGGGCCCTGTTCTTTTTCCCTGGTTTGTGCCTTTCTGCGGACTGTTAAAGCCATGCTACCCCAGATAGCTATGCCATGGAGCCCAGCCGTATACTGAAAGACTGTATGAAAGACTTTGGCTCCATGGCGATTGAACTGTATGTATGTGATCTGAGCGCCATCCGGTAATAACGTGCGCTCAGATCTAAGCTATCTGGGGATAGGTAGAATGTCTGTATTTTATGTATAAATGTAACCTTGTGTATTTTATTGTATTTTACTGTCTTTTGTCTGCCATGTGTGTAATGGAGTTTGCTTCTGTCCTTGGAGATAATTGGATTACTTCTCCAATTATCTCCAGGCCAGGGAGGAGGGATTGTGATGCATTGTGGGTTGTAACTGTTATTTGATTGGTTATTTTATACCTCCCTGTGGGCGGTCCTGTATATGCAAGACTGTAATAAAAACCAGGCTGGGTGTGCCAGCAGTGTAGTTCCTGCTTAACCCTCAAAGTGAAGTGTCATCTCATTATTGGGGGAGGATTTACTGTATGCTGTTAGAGACTGATTGCCAGGAGTGTAAGCCGCTTGGGGGCTTTTCCTGTTCGTCTGCTAGCAGCTATTCGTGTGTCTCCAGTTCGGGAGTTTTGAGAATTCCCTTGGTATGCAGTTCGGGAGTTGGTGAATTTGTGGGTTTGCAGTTCAGGAGATTGGTGCTTGCAGTAGCTGTCGGTGCAGCTGAAAAAGGGGAATATCGCCTAAACAGTTTTTAACCTCTTTTGGGCAAAATGGTCCGTTACAACAGACAAGTAGACAAATAGGACACACAGTCACATTATATTCCCACAATGCATCCTGGCTTCCTCCCTCCTGCCTTGGAGATAATTGAGAGGTAATTCAATTATCTCCCAAGACAAAGGCAAATCGCCATTATGCACGTGGGGATACTAAAACAGGAATTACTATTAAAATACACAGTATGACACAAGTTACACTAAAACTATACATTTAGCATATCCCCAGATAGCTCAGGTCTGAGCGCACATTATTAAGCGAATGGCGCTCAGACCACACGAATACAGTTTAATCACCATGGAGCCAAAGTCTTTACACAGTCAGTTATCATGCGAATGGGCTCCATGGGATTTCTATCTGGGGTATAACATATTCAAGTAAAACTACCGAACACCGGGCCGTTCGTGCACTTTCACCGAACAAGAAGGGAGGTCGGCGGCTTCAGCGGTGTTCGGGCAAAACTGTGTCCGATTTTAGTTCCATGAATTGAGCGTTGAACACCGCTGTGTATTCGCGGGTTTAAAATGGCGGCGACCTCGTGTTCGTGATACGAATGGCGGCCACCCAGCATTCGTCAATTAAGCTGCTAATTGCCGGCACACTCCAGCTCCCAGGTGGTCTAGTCATTCGTGCGGTTATTCGGTAGATTGAATCTACGGAACACCAGGCAGAAAAGCACGAATAAGTCTTTTCTGCAGTCCAGAGGCAGCAGGCGAGCAACCAGGCTTCTCCAATGCAATGTGGCGAGATTGCTCTCGTCACAATATATATGGATGATATTATTATCACATGTTAGCATACCGCTGTTTTTATCCAGGTGTATTGATTTGCTCTGAAATAAGATAAGATATCTTTTTAGGCAAATTAAAATTCGGCTTATAGAATCTGTAGATTTGAATCTTATTGGATGGTTCCAGGAAATGATTAATGAGCTAGTTTGAGTGTTGTTTTAATTGAAAATTACATGAGAATAGGATGTTATATGCCTAGGAGGATCTAGCCAGCATTGAAAGGGTTACTCAGTTGATCTGACTGTATTTCCCGGCATGTGAATAGGTCACCTATTACCCCAACCCCTATAACTCGCTGCCTATGCGTTACTTTTCACTCAGGTCATACCTTTTCTCCTCACATCCACTCTCTCTCCAAATCCTGTAACTATTACCCTTTTCTACCTAAGGCCCTTGTTCATGCACTCATCATTTCCCAACTTGACTTGTTGCAACTCACTCGTTTTCAACCTTCCAAATACCTGCATTGCTCTTCTTCAGTTTGTAATGAATGCTATTGTCAGACTCATCTTCCTGACTGACCATTACTACCACACCTTACTCCTTCCCCAATCATTACATTGGCTTCCTGTACCCTTCAAACTGCTAACACTAACCTGCAAAGCCCTCACTAACTCCACCCCTCACTACATTTCCTCGTTACTCAACAAATATACTCCTTTTTGTTACCCTCGCACTGCAATTTACCTTCTTCTGACACCTGTTGATTACCGCATTGCCAACACTCATTTGCAGAAATTTTCAAAGGGCTGCCCGTTCCTTTGGAATTTGCTACCCTATGCCATCAGTCTCCTAAAAAGTCACTGAAAACTCACCACATTATGAAAGTTTACCATCTTCCTGAGTGACGCTTCGCTCATGTCACTGCCATCATTGCTTCCCTTGCCTCCATAGCCCAGCTCACTCTCTCTTGCCACTGTTCAGTTGTTTCACTTACCACTTTTACTGGTTTATTTCAACCCAGGCATCTGATCCATCAATCCCTATGCACTCTGACATGCAATTATATCTCTTCTCTTTATCCCTTCCTTGTAGATTGTAAGCACGTTAGAGCAGGGCTTTCTCTACCTCTTGTCTCTGTTATATTCATTTTGTATGAATATAATATATATATTATAATGATATATTCTGTTATATTCATTTCATGTTGTCAAATATCCCACAGAGGAATGCTTTGGTTCAGCAGAACATTTTTTCAGAAAATTAACTTTAATTAGGGACCTGCGACACTAGTTAATTTTATTATTATTATTATTATTATTATAATTAACATTTATATTAGGTGTCTAGCTCTTACTGTTGAGGTGGCAGACACGGATTAGAACCTGAGTTTCCCAGTTGTAATGCAGTGATGTTAGCACTGTTGTAACAAGACGATACATTGTCAGCTGCTAGTTCAGTATACAGCAAAATATATACATAATAATAATAAAGTCAAACTCAAAAGTACAAATGGCACTATAGGCAGGCAGGCAGTAAAAAATAGGGACATGGTTGGACGTCTGTTGGTAATTAGTAGTTGCAGCAAGATCCTGGCTATTTAATGATGAGATTGGAAATGAACCCGAGTCGGTGCTGAAGTAAAATCTCCCAATTTTCTGCTTGCGGGTATTCGTAAAGTAAATAGTAAATTTCTTAGTAACAAAGAAAAACTGATATGAAAAGGTTCCCTGATATCTGGAGGTAAAACCCTGGGTTATACCATTTTTACTGTACTGTTTCCCTAAAGTTTGAATTAAAAAGTACAATTTCCCCATAAAGCAGATTAACTGCTTGGTTATCCTAAGTGTCTGATTGCCCGCTGGACACTTCCTATATCATGGGATCTCCATCGAAAAGGACACCTTACCTTGCTTTCCACTGGAAAAACGTAAAGCCGTAGAACGTGGCATCTCATGCAGTCTGTTTGCTGTGTTAATATCTGTATACGTAATGGGCAGCTCTTCATGGACTGGAATGTCTAGGGAAATAGGACATTTTGATTATCTGATAGATGTAGATATCTCAGTACACTTATTAATGATTTGTGATTTGATAAAGTATGCCAGACAGATGAACAGCAGGAGGGCGCTATCCTTGTTAAAGACAAAATTGTGTAACTTTATTCTACAAACA
>OW240916.1:326735785-326764734 GCA_933207985.1 Pelobates cultripes
TAAATTCTAGACACTTTACCTTAATACATGCCGTTAACTCACTAAACATTGGGGAACAGACTCAACCATGGTTAATAATAAAAAGAAACCATAATCATAGGTATAAAGGGGGTACTAAATCTTCAATAATCTGTCTTCCAATAAAGGAAAAAACAGCTGGAGGAGAGCTCCTCAGTTTGCTAAATGGTTCAAATATGATCTCGCCTCTTGTTTATCATTGTGATAAAATGAAACACACACATATTAGAAAACAGTCTTATATAATTACGTAGTAATGCTACTTACCAATGAATGGGGCAAAAGCAAAGACTCATTCAGTCCCGTGGGAGCTAGCATATTGAGTCTATGGATCCTTCTAATTCACCTCCTTTCTGGCTTAATTCCACCTTCTATTCCAGCAAAGCTTAGACTTTTTGGCAACCCTTAATGCTAAGCCCTTACATGGTGGACGACAGGAGCATCCCTCAATAAGGAATTGGAGTGAACTCTCGCCATATGTTTTTAGAAGGTCCTAATGTTTTACCAACATGTTTCATGTCACAGGCACTCACTGGTCCAGATGTATTACAATGAAAAAATTGCTTTACTTCATACTTAAAGGTGCCGTTATCTGAGATGAGCATTCGACAACCAACACAACATCCACACTGAAATGTATCTGTAACAGAGTCATGTCTTGGGTTTCCTTGGGCTTGACATATGGCTAGGGACCAGCAGATCTTTAAAATTTTTGCCTCTTCTGGCTCTCAAAGACACTTATGGAGTGATGACATCTGTTAAGACACCTCCAGTGTCTTTAGGCAAAACCGCCGTTTAGTAGACCTTCCCCGGCTGCAATATCAGTAACTCCGTTCGCCTGACCTGTAGTGCACGAACCAAATGCAGGGGAAGCGGCAATCTCCCGACCGAGATCCGTGAACGGCTCCAAACTCCCGAACGGCAATACACGAACTGCTGCTAGCCGCCGAACAACAATATTCACCAAGCGGCTTCCGTTCCATCCAGCAGTCTCTAAACGTGAAGAAGAAATCCCCCCAATAACGAGACAGAAGCTTCGCATTGAGGGTCAAACAGGATCTGGCTTTACTGTGGGCTACCTCCCCTAGGGGACCAAATGGGAGACTTAAATGACAGACAGATATGGGGACATTCCAGACACACAGTCACAAATTTTACCCACAGTGCATTATGATTCCCTCCCCTCTGCCCTGGAGATAATTACCAAGTAACTCAATTATCTCCAGGACAAAGCCAGTCGCCATCTTAAATATAAAATCATAAAAGACATAAAAATGCATAACTTTACAAAAACTGAACATTTCCCATTCGCATCACATGACCCCACATAGCCTGGATCTGAGTGCATATTATTAGCGAATAGCGCTCAGATCCCACACACATAGTTCAATCGCCATGGAGTCAAAGTTCTTACAGTCTTTCGGTATACGAATGACTCCATGGGAAGGCTATCTGGGTTAAGTCTTTTCGTATGCTCCAAACCTCCCGAACGGCCGGTATTCGTATGCTTTCGTGGAGACAGCCAGGCGTTCCGTTGTTTCAGCGGTGTTCGGCAGAAAAAGTGTCCGTTTTTAGTTCCATAGAAATAGAGCCAAACACCGCTGGGCTTTCGCGTGGTTTAAAATGGCCGCTGCCTCGTGGTCGACATACGAACGACGACCACCCTGAATTCGGTTTAATTGAGAAGTGTCTGCGGTTAACCACAACGTTCTAATTGGGATCAATAGGTTAACCAGCAGCACACTTCTCTCCTGGGTGGCCGTCCGTTCGGCAGGTTTGTTCGGGAAAAAAAAGTCATTCGAATGGCTGGGCTATAGAAAACAGCCATTCATACGAACGGGATACAAACAGACGAATGCAACTAAAATACAAGCAGGCAGATGGTTCTGTCACAACATCCTTAACATGTTAGTCCTGAGTAAGAAGTGGCCGAAATTTGCTCATTATCTTTTAAACTTCCTCCAAGCCTGAACCAAAATTCACCACACATCTAATAAAATCAGAAACACATTCACTCCGAGAGTCCTACAAAATCAAAACTATGTCGCATTCTCGATGCTCTATTCTGGTGTGCTCTTTTTAGACATCTGTTAGGGCAATCCCTCTTTTTAAATCTAGTTTTTAATTCAGCAGACTTTACTTGAAAATTTTCCATCGATGTACAGTTCCACCTCAATCTGAGTTATTGACCTACTGGGATACCTGTTTTCAATGTGAGAGGATAATGCATTGATGTAGGCCCACGAAAGATGGTCATACAAATCCTCAGTAAGTAATAACTTGAAACTGTACAGTTGAGTAAGTTAAGAGAGGGATTACCCACTTCCGTGGTCAATTTAAGGTTATAAGTAATTGTTAATCAGATGTTCAACAAACTGGCAAAACAATTCCCTGGTACCATTCTAGACAATGAGGACATCATCTATATACTTTTGTAAAGTAAAATAGAACTCAAAAAGCCAAAGTAGTGTCAGAAAGTACCACGAACTTCTCCCACCAACCGAGGTGTAGGTTGACTTAAGATTATGCACAAGATATCCCCATCACCGTTCCCCGCATCTGGTGATAAAAAGTATTATTGAAGAGGATGAAGTAGTGGATGAGTATGAAACAAAGTAATGACAAGACATTGTTATGTTGTTGGTTTGCTGGACCTCTACAGTTCAAAAAAGTTTGTACATTCCACCACGGAAAAATACAGGGCCTCCATATCCAGACTGCAGCGAATAGCTCCTTGTGGTACCTTCAAAGACGACAGACATCTCAAGGTATCCTTGGTATCCCTTAGGTAAGGAGGATATTCCTCCACAAAGATCCAGAAAACTGTATCCAGATATATACTGCCCTTATGAATCAAATTATTTGACCCGGACACAATGGGTCTTCTGGTAAGGATAGCATATTTTTTGTGGACCTTTGGGAGCAATAAAATGTGGAGACTGATGGACGTTTCATGTACACATAAGTTTTATATAAAGGTTCTCCTTTATAGTCCCATGGGAAACCTATTAAGTGCTCTGGTCAATTGATCCTCCTAAGAAATTGTATTTTCATTTTTTTCTATAAGATATCAGACTAGCTAAACAAGCAATCAAACTGACACGCATGAATATCTGGTTTCAGCCGCATTCATTAATTCATGTTTCAAGCTACAAGCCTTTATATTTGGCTATATTTTGTTTTGGTGCAAGAGTCCCTTTGTTTTATCAATATGGTTTTTGCATAAACGTTTGTTAATTTAATTTATAGGGACTTATTATTGTCAGGCATACCTAGTTTGGCACATTTGATAATTAATATAGAAAAAAAACTACACTAAATGAAACATTAAGCCCCTTGCAGTGTCTGTGACACTTATCTTGTACAAATGATAACAGTGCAGCAAGCTTACAAGTTCAATATCTGACAATTCAAAGATGGATTTAATACCTGTAATACATATACATAGAATAAAATATCACATTACTGAACGAGGTGACCCCTCTATTCCAGCTGTAATTGGAGTACAAAGTGTCCGTCTAGCTATTCAATGAAACACAGTAATTTTCATATACAGTTTTATTTTCCAAAAATACAATTTTAATCAGAAACATTTCGGTTCTACCTGTAATGTGGGATCATTTCTTTTGACAGTCGCTAGTTTTGCTGCATGATTCACACAGAATCGATCACTTTCATCTCGTGTTTTTTTCTCCTTGGAAAAGAAATAGCATTTATCGGAAATAACAATCCAACCTGAGGGGCATTGACCCAGCTCTACAGGGGAACAAACACAGGATTAGGACACATTAGTAAAAGATAAATTAAACAGGGGGACTTTAAATAGGTTGGAATCCTATTGATCCAGTGTGTGAGTCTAATACTGGAATGGTAAATCTGTACAGAAATAGCATTTAATTTCAACTATTCATCAGGAGTAACTTAACTAGAGAGATTCATAGCTAGATGGAGATATATATATATATAGAGAGAGAGAGAGAGAGAGAGAGAGAGAGAGAGAGAGAGAGAGAGAGAGAGAGAGAGAGAGAGAGAGAGAGAGAGAGAGAGATAGCGGTAGAGAGAGAGAGAGATACTGTTCAATCAGATGTTTCTCGGGGTTGCAGTTGTATGTTACCCCAACTATCCATGCAGCCACCGGCCACCAGCCAACCACTATGAGACATACCACTGGGTCAAGAAACATAGAGGGGGCACAAACTGCTTCTACTGTTGAAATACAGACATGGAGCCCACGTCAACCAAAATTCTTCACTATGAGGATGACCATATGCTCAGTGGTAAAACTGGAATATGGCATTTGTATGGTCAGTGGATACTCCACCTAATGCTAGTCTGGCAGCTTTCTTAGATCATGGCTAACATCAGCCTGGCAGAGAATTATGGGAGATCTAGGTGAACAGATGTTGGAGAGATGATCCAGTGCTATCCTATTTCATGTGAAATAATAAACTACCAATTCTGTTACAGAAAGAGCATAAATATGGGAAGTAGAAATGGGAAAAACCTTCAGTATATTAACATCACAAACTGATGCAGTAAAAATCAATAATTCATATGTTTTAACATTAGTTAAGGGACACTCTCCAAAGAGACTGGGGCACAGAGACACAAGCTGAAGTGGGAGAGGAATATTAGAGTGACGAGGGAAGGGGTGAAAGACGATAAGGGTGTGCTACTGTTTAAAGTATTTTCTATTATTTTTAATTTAAAAGCCAGACATTTCCAGGCACTTTATGAACTGAAGGACAATGGTGGCATGGATATTTATCATTTATTTTACGTGGGAGTGAAGTCATAATCTTATTGTACAGTAGGTGGTGCTGTGTTCTGTGTATATGTATGCTTCATGCCAATATACCGTTTGGTAACTTAATCACTGAAGATTTTGATTCACAAACTTTTTTTTTTTTAAATAACCGATAATCGCGTAAAACATTTAATGATAAGTATTACAATTTCTCCGATGTTTCCTGCAATCTAAATGAATTATTTTTCATCTAACACACGCTATAATCTTTGTATGTACCTATATTGTTGTATCTTGTATTTTTTTATTTTTTTTTATTTTGATATTATATCTAATAAATATATTTTTAATATCTATACCTCCTGTCTGTATTTTAAAGTAAGGTATTGCAGCATAATAATGAAGTCTGGAATATTAATATATAGAAGAGGGTTGCACTCTATCACAAAACACACAGGGTGCTAACTGGGCATGGGTCATTTAATCTATATAAAGGAAAAAAGCTTGATGAAGACCTGGGTACGGGTCGAAACGTTGTGGATCCATTAAAACTGCTTTGAACGTATCACAGTGAGTGCCTGAGATTTTTTACTTTATGGAATATTAATATAAACTTTTATTTTACAGAAGAAACCCTTAATATTTATAAACATTCAATTTCATAACATCTACAAACAATCCTAGTCCTGGTCAAATGTCTGGACTTTATCTTTAATGAGTTACTAACAGGATTTGGGTTACTAACAGAGTTATTCTAAAGTGAAAATTCCTGGTAATTCAAAATGAATGCAAAGCCAATTTCAAATTATAGGCAAAAATATCTAATACGAAATATTAGTCAATTCTGTTGGCTGTTTTGACCTTAAATTGGAAATGTTATCGCAGATCGGAGGCTCATATTATGCTTTTAACTGTCTTTACTACTCACAGCAACAAAAGTATCAACAGGATACAGAGAGCCATAAACAAAAATATCACAATCGAACATGAACAGCATGAAGCATAGTTTACAATGGACTCCACGCACCCTTGTTGGGCTGTGAATTTGTTTTTATTGTTTAACCCTTTGATCTTTTGTTAAAAACAAATATACAAAAATACTCTACTCTCATAGATATGAAACAATTGCAAACATAGCACTGGTTTATAAAAATAAATATATACAGGGCCGGCCTTAGGGGTGTGCGAACTGTGCGGCCGCACAAGGCGCCATGAAGCAGGGGGCGCCCTGCGGCCAACACAGCTCACACATGGCCGGCCGGAATAATAAAAAATAAAAAAATGCAGTGGGGCGGAGCTTACCGTGCAACTCGGCGGGGCTTACCTGCAATGGGGTGGAGCTAAAAGCACCAGATAACTGCTGCAGGGGAAGCAGGAAGGAGTCCCTGCTTCCCCCACCAAACAGTCTCCAGGAGCTGCACTGCCTCCACTATGAACTCCACAGGTAACTGTGTGATTGTCAGTGTGAGTGTGACTGCCTGTGTGTGTGACTGTCTGCCTGTTTGTGTGTGTGTATATGACTGCCTGTGTGTGTGTGTGTGTGTCTGTGTAACTGTCTGCCTGTGTGACAGTGTATATGAGACAGTAAAATACAATAAAATACACAAGGTTACATTTATTACATAAAATACAGACATGCAACATATCCCCAGATAGCTTAGGTCTGAGCGCACATTATTACTGAATGGCGCTCAGACCACACACATGCAGTTCAATTGCCATGGAGCCAAAGTCTTTTATTACACGAATAGGCTCCATGGCATAGCTATCTGGCATAGCTATCTTAAATGAGTTCATTCAGTAAATCCGTGAATGAACCGGCCGCTTGTGAACTGCAGACTGCTGCCATCCAGTGTTCAGTATGCGTAGCCGCAGCCACCCGGTATAGTCAATTAAGCTGCGGTTAACCGCAGCTACTGGATGGTCAATTGGCGGCGCTCGCCGGCTTCTGGGCGGCCAATTAACGACGCCTGCCAGCTAACCACGGCTCCTGGGAGACCAATAGACGGCTGTTTGTTCGGTAGATAGAATCTACCGAACGACCGGGCACAAATACATGAGTAGACCTTTCTGCATAGGAAAATAAAGTATTTAAATGCCGGTCCATAGTCAAAAGGCAGCAGGCAACCAGGCTCCTCCAATGCACAGTGGCGAGATTGGTCTCGTCCCAATATACACCTGCATTCACACACAGGCTTAAATGTATGTTTTTATCTGAATTAAATAACCATCACACACAGCAAATAAACCCAGCACAAATATCGCATACAACCAATACACGCATATCACACACTGTTAATACACCCATTACAAATATCATACACAGCCAACACATAGCATACATATCACACACAGTCATCACACCTACTATCACATACACAGGCAACACAAACATTACATCATACATGGATGATGGGAGTGGGGGCGCTGTGAAGATTTTTCGCACAGGGTGCCTAAAGGCCTATGGCCGGCCCTGAATATATATTTGTTAAATATACAGTATCTCAATTTGGGCCCAATTAGCCATTTTCCCTCCCCGGTGTCATGTGACTCAGTGTTACAAGGTCTCAGGTGTGAATGGGTAGCATGTATGTTAAATTTGGTGTTATCACTCTCACACTGTGAGGCAAACAAGGCATTTGCCTTGGGCGGCAGTTTCCAGGGGGCGGCAAAAAAAGCCGCCCCCAAATGCCCAGGCAAATGTCATGTTAGCCTGGCGGCTAAATAAAAATCCAGACGGGCGGCGCTGGCAAGGGAGCACTGATTAGTGAGCTCTCGGCTCAGCTCCCTTGCGCATCGCAGAGTGATGCCAGGAGCCAGGATGTCGGGGCGCCTGTGTTTTGGCATGCCTAGGGCAGCAAAAAAACAGGATACCCCACTGAGTTCAACATGGCAACTCAAGACAAAGAACTCTCTGAGGATCTGAAAAAAAAGAATTGTTGCTCTACATAAAGATGGCCTAGGTTATAAGAAGATTACCAAGACCCTTAAACTGAGTTTCAGCACGGTGGGCAAGACCATGCAGCGGTTTCACAGGACAAGGTCCACTCAGAACAGACCTCGCCATGGTCGACCAAAGAAGTTGAGTGCATGTGCTTGTCTTTGGGGTTGTCTTTGGGAAATAGACGTATGAGGTTGAAACATAGAAACATAGAATGTGACGGCAGATAAGAACCATTCGGCGCATCTAGTCTGCCCGATAAATAATTGAAGGGGTGGGGGGTCAGCCTGCCAGTGCTCAGACCATACGCCGCACACTGGATTACTGGAACCATATCCTGTGGTCCGATGAGACCAAGATATACTTATTTGGTTCAGATGGTGTCAAGTGTGTGTGGCGGCAACCAGGTGAGGAGTACATAGACAAGTGTGTCTTGCCTACAATCAAGCATGGTGGTGGGAGTGTCAGGGTCTGGGACTGCATGAGTGGTGCCTGCACTGGGGACCTACAGTTTATTAAAGGAACCATGAATACCAATATGTACTGTGACATACTAAAGCAGAGCATGATCTCCTTCCTTCGTAGACTGGACCGCAGGGCAGTATTCCAACATGATAATGACTGCAAACACACCTCCAAGATGACCACTGCCTTGCAAAAGAAGCTGAAGGTAAAGGTGATGAACTGGAAAAGCTTGTCTCCAGACCTAAATCCTATTGCTCATCTGTGGGGCATCCTCGAATGAAAGGTGGGGGAGCACAAGATCTTTAACATCCAACAGGTTCTTGATGTCATCATGGAGGAGTGGAAGAGGACTCCAGTGGCAACCTGTGAAGCTCTGGTGAACTCCAAGCCCAGGAGGGTTAAGGCAGCGCTGGAAAATAATGGTAGCCACACAAAATATTGACACTTTGGGCCCAATTTGGACATTTCCACTTAGGGGTGTACTCACTTTTGTTGCCAACCGTTTAGACATTAATGGCTGTGTGTTGAGTTATTTTGAGTGGACAGCAAATTTACCCTGTTATACAGGCTGTACACAGAGTGTCATTTCTTCAGTGTTGTCACATGAAAAGATATAATAAAATATTTACAAAATGTGAGGGGTGTACTCACTTTTGTGAGATACTGTATGTGTGGCACAATTATTGGCATAATTTTAGTTAATACTTTGTGCTACCTCCCTAATATAATGCCCAAGATAACACCTCTGAGTCTTCTCCAATATGTCTGATGAGGTTGTTTCATGTCAATTGATAGGAGACCATTCTTTCATTCAGAATCTTTCCCTATCCTTCAAATTACGAATTACCCCCATGATGGCATACCATTTGCAATAGTAGACAACCCAAGGTATTGCAAATGGGGTATGTCCAGTCTTTTTTAGTTGCCACTTGGTCACAAACACTAGCACAAGTTAGCGTTAATATTTGTTTGTGTGTGAAAAATGCAAAAAACTAATTTGAATGCCAATTTTGGCCAGTGTTTGTGACTAAGTGGCAAATAAAAAAGACTGGACATACCCCATTTGCAATACCTTGGGTTGTCTACTATTGCAAATGGTATGCCATCATGGGGGTAATTTTCATTCCTGGGCTACCATACGGTCTCAAATGCAACATAACCAACCTGGCGAATTTCAATGTGAAAAAGCTGAAACGCAAGCCTTATATTTGACTCTGTAAATTTTGAGGGGTACTGTTATACTCAGGAGACTTTGCTGAATACAAATATTTGTGTTTCAAAACAGTAAAATGTATCACAACGGGGGCGGAGCCAAGTGTCCGGACACCATTGCCGGACACCATTGCCATTTCTGTACCTGAAAACGGGAAGAAAAACCCGGCGGAGATCAGTGGCCTACCTGGAATACCGCATTGCAAGGCCAGCACCGGACCTACTGGCACTAACGGCCGCCTTGTCAAGCCCGTTCCTGACCAGTGGGGAAACCACCCACCGGGAACCAAGCAACATGGGCCGTTGAGCGCAGAAACCTCCACCAGGAGCTAACAGAGACTCCCTTGACATCAGCACCATGCTGCAATGCCCAACGGCTTCCAAAATGGCGATCTCACCAGACAGGGACAACTATCTGGAAGACCCAGAGGAGACATCAGAAAAGGTGACAGAACCCCAACAGACACACAACCCCACAGCAGAGAGACGAGAAAACCTAACCCCAGCCACTAACCCCAGATGCACACCGCGGATCTGGGCTTGATCAAGACAGAGATACAAGCGGTGACCGCACGCACACAAGCCTCGGATGAAGATATTCAAGATCTCCGAAAAGACGGTCCAACACTTGCAGACTTCGTAAACCACTACAACCACCATAGTAGATCAGGCAGAAGACCGCTACAAAATCAGGGGGATCCCTGACTCAGTCGATGCAACTGAATTGGCCCACTACCTCAGGCGCCTATTCAGAACGCTCTTACTGCCCGCGCAGGCAAAAAAGGTAGCACTCGACGGATTCTTCCGAATCAAAAAACCCAGACAGGCACCGCTCATGGCATCCCAGGACGTAATAATCCGCTGTCCATCTCTGACTGATAAAGCCCGGCTAATGGCAGCAGTCAGGGGAAAGATCCCACTCACCTTTGAGGCCTCCCAACTCTCCTTCTACCAAGACCTCACACAGAATACCCTCCTATGGCGCCGGTCCCTGGGCCCAGTGACAAGAAGACTACAAGATGAGGACATAGAATACCGATGGATACAACCCAGAGCCCTGATGGTGAACAGAAAGACTCTACTCACTTAACGAGGCGGACTCATTTTTGCAAGCCCTGGGGCTATACCCAAGACCTGCGAACGCGGAGACCCCTTCCACTCCTCACTCTTGTGACCCGGAAAGAATAACACCATTCACCCCCAGGAGATGGGAGGACAGAGGGGCATCAACCTGAGACAACCAACTCTCCCACAAGCATTATGTTATATTTTGATATGTTTTATAAAAGTTTATAAAACATATCAAAATGTATGATATGTGCTGCTGCCACAACACTGATGACAGACTGCGCCAGACCGCGCACCATAGTAACCCCTCATTATCCAAGGTGGGCCTTGCCAGCCACGACAGAGAGATAAACTCTCACAAACCCTTGCACTCTACCCCCCCCCCCCGTGTCACCCTAGGTTAGAGAAGGACATTTTACGACCACTAACCACAAGTCACACTGAGCGCCACTACCGGCATCCCTACACTCTGAACGCCAGCACACGTAACTGGCTCAACTGTACGGGCTCCAACCTGACTTATTGATATACACACCACTCGCACTCAGAGGCCAGGCCTCACAACATGGGTCCAACCGCAGTCACCCGAGCACTCAGGGCATCCTGACAGGGACACGAGCCTACTCATACCCGGGTCGGCCTCCGCAGGGGGTCACACCAAGGAACACGAGCGTAACACAAACTCAAACTCACATCCACCCTGGGAGACACTCACCTGGGAGACAGCCACAACATTTACGCCTAAGCTGTCACAACATAATAGAAAAGGATGCACACACCCTGACCCAGGAGCATGGCTGGACCACCAACATATGTAATACAACCTCCTAATTGACTAAAACTTGTCTTGTCAAAAAAAATATGAGGTAGGAGGTATATGAATGTTATATGTCACACCTGCTACTGAACCCTATGGCAACTGTGACGAGACCAATCTTGCCACATTGCATTGGAGAAGCCTGGTTGCACGCCTGCTGCCTTTGGACTATGGCCCCCATGTTAAAAGTCTTTGTTTCGCCTGCAGAAAAGCTGTATTCGTGCTTTTCTGCCAGTTGTTCGGTAGATTAAATCTACCGAACAACCGCACAAATGAATAGAGCACCTGGGAGCTGGAGTGTGCCGGCAATTAACCTCCCTGAAGCTGCGGTTAACCGCAGCTTAATTGACAATTACTGGGTGGTCGCGGTTACACCTAGCCGCCACACGTTGTTCTACCCAGTGGCAGGACACCAAAAGCGGACACTTTTGTCTTACAAGCCCCGCTGAGGCTGGAAGTCTGCCAACCCGTTCGGGAACCGAACAACGGAGCATTCGGGATTTTTAGTGCTGCAATTGTATTCGGTGTACAAGTACCCAGGTAGCCTGCCATGGAGCCTGTTCGTGGAATTAAAGACTTTGGCTCCATGGCGATTAAACTGTATTCGTGTGGTCTGAGCGCCATTCACTTAATAATGTGCGCTCAGACCTGAGCTATCTGGGGATATGTTAAATGTATAGTTTTAATGTAATGTGTCTTACCTGGTGTATTTTAACAGTAATGCTTGTTTTAGTATCCCCATGTGCATAATGGAGATTTGCCTTTGTCTTGGGAGATAATTGAATTACTTCTCAATTATCTCCCAGGGCAGAGGGGAGGAAGCCAGGATGCATTGTGGGAATATACTGTGACTGTGTGTCCTATTTGTCTGCTTGTCTGTCCCTTGTCACAGTCTCCCATTTGGTCCCCTAGGGGAGTGTCCACCAGGTGGGAGACCTGCATAAATACTGGGCAGGTAGCCCTCATTAAACAGACCACTGCTTGACCCTCAACACGGAGCTCTGTCTCGTCTTTGGGGGGGGATTTACTGTATGCTGATAGAGACTGATTGCCAGGAGTGTAAGCCGCTTGGGTGCTCTTCCTGTTCGTCTGCTAGCAGCTATTCGTAAGGTTCCAGTTCGGGTGTTTGGAGCATTCCCTTGTATGCAGTTCGGGTGTTTGGAGCATTCCCTTGTATGCAGTTTGGGTGTTTGGAGCATTCCCTTGAATTCAGTTTGGGTGTTTGGAGCATTCCCTTGTATGCAGTTTGGGTGTTTGGAGCATTCACTTATTGGCGGTTCGTGTGTTTGGTGTTCTGCAGTAGCTGTGCCTGCATCTCTGGAAAGGGGGCCGATCGCCTAAACGGTTTTTACCCTTTTTGTGCAAAACGGTCCGTTACAGCAACATTTAAACACTCAATGCAATGCTTGTAATGTCTTGCGTTAACCTCAATAAAACAAAGAATAAAAAAAAAAAATCACAACAATTATATCATCCGTGTAAGTGCCATTTGTGTGTGAAAAATGCAAAAAATTTCACTTTCACTGACAATATCATCGTTATAATACATTTTACTGTTTTGAAACACTAATATTTGTGTTCAGCGAAGTCTAGCGAGTAAAACAGTACCCCCCATGTACAGGTTTTATGGTGTCTTGGAAAGTTACAGGGTTAAATTTAGTGCTAGCAAATTAAATTCCCTTTTGGCCTGGGTTGTCAGGCAGGCCTCGCAAATTGTAATTAATAAAATGACCTAATTATGTAAAATTATTACATAAATATATACGTAGAATTATTATATATGTGTGTATATATATATGTGTGTATGTATATATGTATATCATTTTTTTAAATTATTTTTGTTATATATAGGTATATATATATAGTGATATGTATGTATATACTTAGGTATATAGATATATATTATTTTGTTCTACATGTACTTTGATATCAATGAACATATATTAATTTTAAAATACAGGTAGAACGAATTTACACACACATATATATATATATATATATATATATATATATATATTTTATTTATTTATTTTTTTAAAATTATTATTATTATTTTTTTTTTTTAACGTATTTACATATTTATTTATTTTATATAAATAATTACCCGTTGCAACATTGTTGCGAACGGGTAATTGACAAGCTGTGTAGCAATCCTTTGTTCTCAGGGGTTCTCATCTTAACCTCCCGAACAGCGGTGTTTTGCCGTCGAGTGTCTGGAACTAAAAACGGACACTCGATCAGGCGAACACCGCTGAGACCTCCATCAGCCCGGTCCGTTCGGTTCCAAACTACCGAACGGCCCCTTGTTCGGTAGGCATAATCAACCGAACGAGGGGATTCAGGCAACCCTCCCAAGCCTCTATAGTTGGAGGCTTTCAGGTACTGCATTCGTCTTTTCTAGGACCGACCGCAGGGCCCCATCGCATGGAGCCCAATTCGGCTAGTTCATCCAGCACGGTCGGTCATTTTATTCCCTCCAGGAAATTCCCGAACCCCTGGTCCGATCTGGGTGATTTTTGGATATGTTGTTCACCCAGATCAGGGCTACCAGGGGATGTATAATTTAAAGGGGTACCCCTAGGTTTAGGGGTACATCCAGAAATGGGGGGAATTGCTGTACTGGTTAAGGGGATTATGATGCCGGCTGAGGGGAGGAGATGTGTGGGAAGTTACCGGGACAGGATTGGCTACTGTATTAATGAATGGAAATCCCTCCCTTGCATGGGAGCATGCTATATAAGGCACTGTGGAATAAAGGTTGTCAGTTCTGCTCCTGAAACTGTGTGTCGTCCAGTTATTGGGATTGCTGTTGGGATACTGCTGTGTTATTTTGCCTGCTGGAAACCTTGCCTGTGGATTTACAATTTACTTGTTCCTGAGCCTCACTTGGATTATAAGCGGAGATAGCCTGGGGAATATTGTATCTCCGATACACTGGTGCCTCTGGAGTCCCACGGACATCAAGGTGTAGCGTCCTCCAGAGTCTTGCAACTGCGCATAAACTTTCTATTTGAACACCACTAACCAATGCTGACAAGCAGAAACGGCTGCATTGGGTAGAAAAATACATGAAGACTAATTTTCAAACAGTACTATTCACTGATGAGTGCCGTGCAACCCTGGATGGTCCAGATGGATGGAGTAGTGGATGGTTGGTGAACAGCCACCCTGTTCCAACAAGGCTGCGATGTCAGCAAGGCAGTGGTGGAGTCATGTTTTGGGGCGGAACTATGGGAAGAGAGCTGGTCTGCCCCTTTAGGGTCCCCGAAGGTGTAAAAATGACCTCTGCAAACTATGTGGATTTTCTGACTGACCACTTTCTTCAGTGGTACAGAAGGAAGAACTATGCTTTCCGTAATAAAATCATCTTCATGCATGACAATGCACCATCTCATGCTGCAAAGAATACCTCTGCATCAATGGCTGCTATGGGGATAAAAGGAGAGAAAGTCATGGTGTGGCCTCCATCCTCTCCTGACCTCAATCCTATTGAGAACCTTTGGAGCATCCTCCAGCAAAAGATCTATGAGGGTGGGAGGCAGTTTACATCCAAACAGCAGCTCTGGGAGGCTATTCTGACATCTTGCAAACAAATTCAAGCAGAAACTGTCCAAAAACTCACAAGTTCAATGGACACAAGACTTGTGAAGCTGCTATCAAATAAGGGGTCCTATGTTAAAATGTAACGTGACCTGTTAAAATGTTTAAAAAGTTAAAATGTTGTTATAAGTTTGATTGAAATAGCTTTTGATTTCAGTAAATATGCTGCAAACACAACAAATGACAATTTTCAGTTCTTTACGACCTATAAAGTGTTTTGAAACTTACTGTGTGTAATAATTTGGAACAGTGCATTGTAAGTGTTTTATGTTTAAAAACAAATACTGTTATCATTAGGAGGTTTGTTCAATAACATTTGAATTGTGCTCTTAATAGTCAATAACTGAGAATTATGCTGACTGTTATTTACATCAATTATTTAGGTAAATGAGAAAAATATAATTTGAATAATAATTTGGATCAGAGTGTATATTGATTAAAATACACTTACACAGTGTATGTATGTATATGTATGTATGTATATATATGTGTATATATAAATAATTAGATCATGTGTATATTAAATATATATATGATCTAAGTATATATTTTATTTGTTTCATTACAGGCACTACCCCTGCTTGCATTGACATGGACGGCAATCACATGGCCCAGGGGGGCCGAAGAGGATGGAGGGGGACTCCCTGGGTTCCCAGGTAAGTCCCAATACCGCGATCAAAGGGTGTGGGATCGCCGGCGACCGGCTAAGTACATAGGATGGATTGGACATACTATGCCACCCTCCGGCGTTTAGAGCCGGGTCCCCAAGGACGGCATAGAACGCCCGCCGTCCTTAATGGGTTAATATCTATGAGAGCAGATTTTTTTTGTGTATCCTTCTAACACAATATCAAAAAAGGATTAGACAAGCCATTAAAATCCTGTTAGGATAAATTCTTAAATATATTGGAATCACTAATTAATATCTGTTTTTTAGGAAATGCCAATTCGGCTTTGTGAAGGATCCTGTTATCTCTGTAGTACCGATCCTTGCAGCTTCTCCCGAACTCCCAGTAGAATAATAACGAAGTAGTGATTATAGCTCCCAATTCCCCCAAACACGAGTCGAGACTTCATGAAGGGGTAAAACAATCTGATTTATTGATGGCCAAACTCAGCCTTTTATGATGGTCTCCCAGCAAGGAAACTCCCACAGGAGACCTTGTGGAAAACTGTGACAAAATATACAGAACCAATCAGTTTACAGTACAATTATTAAACACACCCACAGTAACAGTGCAACCCCTCCCCTATATCCTGGAGATAATTAACTTAAGTGGTTAGATAGAACCTAATTATCTCCAGGTAGAGAAAGCATGTCCTTTTTACATTTTGACAAAATTGTATTAAAATCCATAACTCATATTTGGCTGAACATAGTCTCCATGTTCCACATACCCCCAGATAGCTTGGATCTGAGAGCACAATATAGACGAATAGCGCTCAGATCCCACGAACACAATTCTCAATATCGTCGAGTAACTTTTTTAGTTCACCGGTTGTTCGTGAAATTTAATCCGAAAAGAGTTCCATAACTGCAGCTACCTGGGGTCGGTCTAGCTCGTATAATAGGAAAGTCCCGAACGAAGTGTTCGGGAGTTATTAACCGAATGGACGGGAACTTGGTGCGCTTCAGCGGTGTGCAGCTAAATAAGTGTCCGAAAACATGCATATAAATTATTTTAACTTGTTAGAGTGTTCTTTAACCCTAAAATGTTTTGTGAAACACAAAATCAATTGTTCTGTACACCTCAAGATGAACATCATAACAGCAGTTCAATAAGTTAACAGACTAGGATGTACAAAATAAAAAACTCCAGCCGACTTTGACTTTGCCAAACTATTTTGGTATTTCTGTTTTAAAAGAGACTTAACATTGATGACAGATTAGCTACAAGGTTCATCAAATATGATAGCAGACTGGAACTCTTGATTCCTAGTCGACTGCAGCGGCAATTAGAAACTTTCCCAGGACCCATTCAACTTGATGAATGCACTCGGCTACATACAAAACTCCGCTACTTCCACCCACAAAAAAGGTCATACACTTGATCTAATATTCCAGTCTAAAATAGGTGTGTTGCCAGTAACTATACACTTCTTCATTGTATCACAATCAGCCAGACACCAGCCTCACAACCAGGTCAACCACCAGTAAAAGGGCTGACGTCATTGGATGTAACATCCTATCTGGATCTAAGTGAACTAATGGGCACTTGTGAAGACCTCGGCTCCTTATTCCAACTCTACAACAAAACCATGAGAAACACCCTGGAAAGCATTGCACTAACATGCATAGGCACTGTCAAAACTCACAACAATGCATCAAGGTTTGATAGCACCATCAGAAAAATGAAGAGAATAGGATGTAAGCTTGAGAGAAGGTGGCACAAGACACATGTGTCAGAGGATAAAACCATTCTTACCAAACACTGAATGCCAACTGAAGATAACTCACACAAGCTTGTCACACAAAATTACATTATCTCATAATAGGCACAGACAACTGTTTCACACAGTAGAAAGGCTCTGAAAAACAGCATGCATGGATGTCCCCACCAACTTTTCACGGGATAAGTGTGAAGAATTTGCAATCTTCTTCACAGACAAGATTTCTGGTTAATGTTTGCTGGACATTGTATAACAAAGTCTGTTTATGCATTTTATGATTTATTTATTTTTTGTCACTTTCTGTACCTTTTAAGATCAGCTCTTAACACCAGTGCAAACAAATAGATAAGGGTGCGCCTAAAATGTATAATAAAACATATAAAATATTAAAGAAATATAAAAATATAAACATTGTTAGCAATAGTCCAAAACACTTATCATAAGTCCATAACGGTAAGATCTTCGTGTGGAAACAGGGATTCTTGAGAAGTAAAATGGAGTTGAGTCTTCACAGTAATATGCTTGAAATCCAGTGAAGTATATATAAAAAGAAAAACAGAAACAAGACTCCAATGGCACAGTATATAGATGGAAATTAAATACTAAAATAGTGAAGATAGTCTTACTAGATCTTACCGTTATGGACTTATGATAAGTGTTTTGGACTATTGCTAACAATGTTTATATTTTTATATTTCTTTAATATTTTATATGTTTTATTATACATTTTAGGCGCACCCTTATCTATTTGTTTGTTTTGTGTCTTCTTATTTCTAGGGGATTATAGGGGACTCCCCTTTGAGGAGTGCTGCCTTCTCATTATCTCTTTGTGTGGCAATTTAGTGCTGATTTTCTCTTTTTTTCGTTTCCCTAACACCAGTGAGCTGGGAATAAATTAAAAACAAACAAAAAAAAAACATGCAAAAGCTCTTGCCCACTACGTGTGACCTAGACCCTGATCCAGCTCATCTTATATCTGCATGCATTGAAACACTCGCCCCAGCCCTCACAATGCTCACTAAAATCTGGAAACTTCCTGGATCCTCTAAAAGAAGCTATGGTAAAACCCCTCCTAAAGAAATATATTAGACAGAGTATCTTACATGCACATAGAGGAACAAATCTTTCTCTTAGGTAAAACTCCTATAATAAAACATAAAAGACAAATAATGGTGCAATATTGTTTGAACTCGTAGATAAAGTGCCAAATTTCCAATAAGTTGACACTCACAAGTAAGGAGCCAATAAATATTAGGCTCAAATTTTCAGCTTTGTGGGATATAGGAGGTCCCACTCCCTCCTCTGTATGTAAAAGATCCTCCTTTGATTCCTGTATGTGCATGTAAGATACTCCTTCTAATATATATTTGTGCTTTATACTATTGGTATACTTTGCATTAGCACTAAGCACCCAATTAATACCTGCATTTTTTATCTTCTCTATACTCAGGCTGCATGGTAAATTACAGATCAGCATCCCATACTCCTTTTCTGTGTAAAATCACTGTAAAAGTAGTGAGCAACTGGAGGCCCATCTATCAAACTATAACATCTCTGATCCTTTCCATTCAGGTTCCAGCACAGAAACAGCGCTAGTCTGAGTGCTAAATAATCTCCTTATGGTGAGAGGCAAAAGTGATAACTCCATCCCAACCCTCCTGGATCTCTCAGCTGCATTTGACACCATTGGCCATAGGATTTTATAGATAATTTGCAGCACATCTGTGGTCTAGGAGGCACAGTCCTTAATTGGTTTAAATCTTAACTCATGGGTAGATCATAGAGAGTAACATAAGGATCAAGCGCACTGACACCTAAAATAATTGTCGTGCCGAGTTCCAAAAGGATCCATCTTGTCTCCCATGCTATTCATAATTTACTTGCTATCACTTGGGACATCATCAGCCTTATGGCCTAAGAAATCATTGCAATGCTGATGACACACAACTTTACTTCTCCTTTGCTCCATAATACTAAAGATACATTCTGGATGATATGCCAACATTAATCCATGTATTTGTGTCTTCTCGTCTAGATTACTGCAATGGGCATCCCAGAAAAAGAACTCCATTGCTTACAGACAATACAAAATGCAGCAGTCCATCTACTGACCAACCAAATTCGATCGCCTGTTCTCCACTCCCTGCATTGGCTTCCAATTAAATGGTTAACATAAAACCGAAATGTATATACAGTTGCAAGAAAAAGTATGTGAGCCCTTTGGAATGATATGGATTTCTGCACAAATTGGTCATAAAATGTGATCTGATCATCATCTAAGTCACAACAATAGACAATCACAGTCTGCTTAAACTAATAACACACAAAGAATAAAATGTCGCCATGTTTTTATTGAACACACCATGTAAACATTCACAGTGCAGGTGGAAAACGTATGTGAACCCCTAGACTATTGGCATCTCCAAGAGCTAATTGGAGTGAGATGTCAGCCAACTGGAGTCCAATCAATGAGATGAGATTGGAGGTGTTGGTTACAGCTGCCCTGTCCTATAAAAGACACACACCAGTTCTGGGTTTGCTTTTCACAAGAAGCATTGCCTGATGTGAATGATGCCTTGCACAAAAGAGCTCTCAGAAGACCTACGATTAAGAATTGTTAACTTGCATAAAGCTGGAAAGGGTTATAAAAGTATCTCCAAAAGCCTTGCTGTTCATCAGTCCACGGTAAGACAAATTGTCTATAAATAGAGAAAGTTCAGCACTGCTGCTACTCTCCCTAGGAGTGGCCATCCTGTAAAGATGACTGCAAGAGCACAGCGCAGACTGCTCAATGAGGTGAAGAAGAATCCTAGAGTGTCAACTAAAGACTTACAAAAGTCACTGGCAAATGCTAACATCCCTGTTAGCGAATCTACAATACATAAAACCCTAAACAAGAATGGATTTCATGGGAGGATACAACAGAGGAAGCCACTGCTGTCCAAACAAAACATTGCTGCACATTTACAGTTTGCACAAGAGCACCTGTATGTTCCACAGCAGTACTGGCAAAATATTCTGTGGACAGATGAAACCAAAGTTGAGTTGTTTGGAAGAAACACACAGCACTGTGTGGCGAAAAAAAGGCACAGCACGCCAACATCAAAACCTCATCCCAACTGTGAAGTATGGTGGTGGGGGCATCATGAGGCTGATTTGCTGCATCAGGGCCTGGACTGATTACTATCATCGAAGGAAAAATGAATTCCGAAGTTTATCAAGACATTTTGCAGGAGAACGTAAGGCCATCTGTCTACCAGCTGAAGCTCAACAGAAGATGGGTGTTGCAACAGGACAATGACCCAAAGCATATAAGTAAATCAACAACAGAATGGCTTAAACAGAAGAAAATACGCCTTCTGAAGTGGCCCAGTCAGAGTCCTGACCTCAACCCGATTGAGATGCTGTGGCATGACCTCAAGAAAGCGATTCACACCAGACATCCCAAGAATATTGCTGAACTGAAACAGTTCTGTAAAGAGGAATGGTCAAGAATTACTCCTGACCGTTGTGCACGTCTGATCTGCAACTACAGGAAACATTTGTTTGAAGTTATTGCTGCCAAAGGAGGTTCAACCAGTTATTAAATCCAAGGGTTTACATACTTTTTCCACCTGCACTGTGAATGTTTACATGGTGTGTTCAATAAAAACATGGCAACATTTCATCCTTTGTGTGTTATTAGTTTAAGCAGACTGTGATTGTCTATTGTTGTGACTTAGATGATGATCAGATCACATTTCCCCAAGGAAGACCAGCGGTTGCAGAAGCGAGTAGCCCTGCGGATGCCCTTCCTGGGAGAGCAGCCCCTGGAGGAATGGGTGAGGAAATTGGAACACCTAGTATGGCAGGAGATGTGGCTAGAAGATGCCTACCAGGCGCTCTGGTGGTATGGGGCACAGTACCTGCCCTGGAAAGCCGAGCATGACAAGCCAGAGGGAGAGGAGTTTGATGGTCCTGGCTTGTTATGGGAGACTTTTGCAGAGCCTGAGTTTGGGAGCCCTACACAAGCCCGGTTCAGTGATCTCTTTGAGTGGAGGGAGAGCAGGTATGACTGGGACGACACTCACGAAATTGAGCAAGACCTGGTCCACCTGGTGACCCGAGAGATGGAGCTGGAACAGGGTTACCAAAATCTGTTCCACTCCAGTGAGAAGGCTCAGCAGGGAAGCGGAGACCCAGATCCAGACCCATTCAGCTGGGAAGATATTGTGGAGTGTTACTGGGAAGAACCCCAGGTGGCCGGTGGAGATGGGACCAAGGTCTCTCCACCAGTCCTGCAGGGAATTGGGAGCCCAGTCTCCATTCCCCAGCGGCCGTGTGATTTATTGGGAATTGGGAGCCCAGTCTCCACTCCCCAGCGGCAGTATGATATGCCGGGAATTGGGAGCCCAGTCTCCATTCCCCAGCGGCAGTGTCCTCCCACCCCAGGAGAGCAGTGTCCTCCCACCCCAGCGACAGGCTGAGCTACAGGGGGCAGAGGTAGTTGTTCCTGCCCCCCAGCAGCCGAGTGATATTCCGGGAATGCAGTGTGAAGTCCAGGGAGAGGAGAGCAGTGTCCTCCCTCCCCAGCGGCAGCGTGATTTTTTGGGAATTGGGAGCCCAGTCTCCATTCCCCAGCGTCAGTGTGATGTGCCGGGAATTGGGAGCCCAGTCTCCATTCCCCAGCGGCAGTGTTATTTGTTGGGAATTGGGAGCCCAGTCTCCAGTCACCAGCGGCAGAGTATCCAGCAGGGAATAGAGAGCCCAGTCTCCTTTCTCCAGCAGCAGGACTCTGTATTGGGAGGAGAGACAGTCGGTCTCCCTCCACAGAGGCTGGAAGTATGTATGGGAGAGGAACTTGCTACCCCCTCTCCCCAGCGGCAGATTATCAATGTGCAGGGAATAGAGAGCCCAGTCTCCATTCCCCAGCGGCAGAGTGTTCTATCGGGAGTGGAGCTTGTTACCCCCTCTCCCCAGCGACAGCTTAATGTACCAGGGGGAGACTGTAATATTTTATTTAGTTTTGTAAAATGCTTCCAAAATTAAACAGAATAACAAAATAAATAACAAAATAACAATAATAAACAATCAACTGAAATAATACCCAATTCAAACATAATACCAAATGAAACATAAATACCCCAAAATTAAACATAAATACCGAAATAAAAACTCAGGAAGGGGCACTAATAGGGGAGTAAACTTATACCAAATTAAATAACTGGGAATAACAGGGAGAGGGATTAACAGAAAAGGGGGGGGAACTAAATCATAAGGGGATAAATTAAAAGGCGGGGGGCTCCATTACTTCATGGAGCCTTGGGGAGGGAGAAAAAAGGCTGAAATGCTCCTGAAGGAGCTCTTACATAACAAGGGGGGACCCAATTGACCTCGAGTCCACAGCCAGCTAAACACAAACATAAACCAAGCGTGAAATAAAATACACAAATAAACATAAACAAACCCATTACCCACATGGAGTCCTTTTCTCAGTTCATAAAACCCACCAACCACATGGAGTCCATCCCTCCGTCCATCAACACCAACCCACCACCTACACTTTAAACCCAAACCCACCACCCAAATGGAGTCCATTTTCAATTCATAAAACCCACCACCCTCATGGAGTCTATCCCTCCGTCCATCCCCCAAACCCACCACCCAAATGGAGTCCTTTTCTCAGTTCATCACATCCAAACCCACCACCCACATGAAATCAAAATTTTGTCCATAGACCCACCACCCACATGAAATCCAGTTTGTACACCACCCTCAAGGAGTCCATCCCTCCGTCCATAAAGAAACCCAGTGGGTTTTTTTGTTTGTTTTTTTTCCCCACCCAAAGTAAATTTTTCAATTTGTCCATACACCAGAAACCCACCCTAACCCAAACAATACCAAAAATAACCTGTGCATAACCATAACCATAACCTAACTACACTGCACTACCTAGACGCAGAGGAAGGTACTCGTCTGCTAAAGGTGGCAGCCTTCCATGAAAAGAAAAACAGTTCAAAATCTACGGGGGAAAGGTGAAGACAGATTTGGAATTCCCTTCACCAAGACAAGGGCGCCCATGGAGCGGTTCAAGGCGGGTGGACCTTGAGATTTCGCCACAAACGCTGCCAAATGGTGGGATCCATAGAGGCCCTTTCGGTGGTATAGATCCCACGAACCGCCCTCAGAATGTCTGCTACCACCACCTGACAGGAAAGGTCTTTACGTTGAAGGGAAACCTGACACCTTGCCATCCAAGTGAAATACTTAACCACTGAACTGACTACATAAAGAGTGCCCAAATCAAAAGCCCTCCCCCTTGAGTTGGACGTCCCGTACGCCCACTCCGCATAAGTCCAGCGGGATAAGCAGGGGATGCCTAAGGCAGCTGAGACCTCTTTGTAGACCTGTACGTTAAAGGGGCACTCGAGGAGGAAGTGGTCCATGGACTCCACTTCCCCGGAACATTCCACCCGAGGACAACCATGATCCGTTATGTTCCTGTACTTCAAGTTCCCTCGAACGTAAAGTCTACCGTGGAAGGAGAGAAACGCCACGTCTCGGTATTTCTCCGGAAGGCGCCTGGAGTTGATGTTTTTCAACCCCGAGGCGAGAGTACTTGGCGGGCAGTCCTTCAAAGCAAGCTGAATGCCAAAGTGGGTGGCCAGGACCCTCCCGTCGAGAAGCTTCTTGGGAGTGTCCCGAACCTCCTCCACCGTGACGTTCCACCTGCGCAGAATTCCCACTCCCTCGATGACCGAAGACGGAAGATAGCTAGAATGCTGAACTCTCATGCTCTTCACCCTCCCACCCTGAAACCAGTCCACCAGGAAAGGTGTGACCCACTCCCTGAATATACATACCCAGCCAGGCTGCTCATCCTTCAGGAGAGCCCCAAAGTTCCTTTTCAGGAAGTTGTTAGTTAAAAGGACGATGGGGTTGACCATGGCCAGACCCCCGTCCTTTCTGGCCAGGTAAGTGACCTCTCTTTTGATGAGGTTCAGCCTGTTCCCCCACAACATGCGGAAGAACAGCGCAAACATCCGAGCGTGGAGGGACCTGGGCAAAAGGAAGATGTTACTGACGTAGCCGAATACGGTCAGAACATAGGTTTTGATTAGGTTCACCCGTTCTCTGAACGTCAGTTTCCACCTGTGGCTCTCCTCCACCTTGCTAGAAGCTATGGCAAGCCGTTCGGTCCAGTTCCTGAGAGCCAGATCCCCTGGTCTGAACACCACCCCCAAGATCTTAATTTCAGGCTGGGCCCTCGGGAAACCGTCTGGAAGAGGGAACTGGTCCCCCTCCTTCCCGCACCAGAAAACTACGCTCTTGTCCCTGTTGACACTAGAGGCTGAAGCGGCAGAATACGCTAGGATTAAATCATCCACCTCCGTGGCCTCCCGAGTATTGGAGACCACTATGGAGATGTCATCAGCGTAGGCAACAACCCGTAAAGGCCTCTCTGGAGCCCTGGCCACTCCCTGTAACGTGCCTGCCTCGACCCTTCGGATGAAGGGATCGACTGCAAACACGTACAAGAGTGGGCTGAGAGGACAGCCTTGCCTGACCCCGGATCGGATCCTAAACGTCCTGCCCCTCCACCCGTTCACAAGAGCGAAGCTTTCGGCCCCTCTGTACAAGGTGATTATCCAATTGACGAATTTTCCCGGCAAGCCATACTTCCGCAAGACTGACCACAGATAACGGTGATCTACTCGATCAAAAGCTTTGGACTGATCAAGTGCCAGAAGGTATATCCCCCTTTCTCCATCCCTGCACTTCTCGAGGGCTTCCCTGACTTCGAAAACAGCATCAAAGACAGTTCTGCCCTCGATTGAACAGTACTGGAAGGTGGATAGGACACGCCTCGCTAGGCCCTGTACTCGTTTCATCAAAATCTTTGCCAGGACCTTCCTGTCGACATTTAACAGGGATATGGGGCGCCAGTTCCCCACATCTGCTGTGTCGAGCACGTTTGGCTTGGACAGCAAGATCAGGGCAGAAGTCCTCATCGAGGGTGGCAATAATCCTTGAGCCAAGCTCTCATTAAACACCTCGGTCAGATGAGGGGCCAAGAGGTCGCAGAACTGTTGGTAAAACTCGGCCGTCAGACCATCAGGACCTGGCGACTTACACTTGTTCTGCTGTTGGATACTCTCTGTGACCTCTTCTATGGTGATCTCGCTGACCAACTCGTCAAAAGAGAGGTCGCTATGCTCAGGGAGCGTGAGCTCGCTCAAGAAGTCATCCACCCTTCTCCCGTGGGAGGTTCCCTCCTCTCTACATTGGTGGCTGCCCTTTCCGAGGAGCTCAATATAGTAGTCGCGGACCACCTTCAGAATCCCGCGAGGAGACTCCTCTAGGGTCCCGTCGGTGCCCCGCAGACTAGGGATGGACTTGGTACCTTCCTTCCGCTTGCAGCTAAGATAAGGATCGGGCGAGCGGTATGACCCATGATCCCTCTCTTTTACAAGGAAGGCGTACCTGTCATACTGATAACTCCTCATCAGGTTTTTAACTGCCGCAATGTCCTCGGGGTCACCTCCCTGCGAGATCAGGATGTCTAACCTCCCAAGCAAGCCCAGATACATCTTGTACCTGTAGGACTGCATGTTCCTGGGCGAGATTGTGAAACAGCCGTTGAGTTCTGGCCTTCACCATCTCCCACCACTCAGACTTCGTTTGGCCTAAGTCGGCCAATGTCATCTGATCGTGAAAGAATTCCATGAAGGCTTGCTGAACCCTTTGTTCCACCAGGAGGTCTGAATTTAGCCGCCAGATCCCTCTACCCTTAGGTGGGGTACTATAGACGTTCAACTCGCAAGACAAAATGTGATGGTCGGAGAACTCCACCGGTGTAAGCACGGGTGCCGCCACCAGGAAATTCTCCTTAAAGAAAAACCTATCTATCCTACTCTGACAGCTACCTCTGTGATAAGTGTACCCACCCGTGGGATTGGGAGTGTGATGAAGGTACACATCGACCAATCCAGCCTGACTAACCATCTTATTTAAAAAATAGGAGTCATACCCCAGCCTCTGAGTGGCGTCTCTCCTGTCTTGAGGCCTAGTTATGGTGTTAAAGTCACCGCCAAACAGGATTTGCTGGGATGTATAAAGGTAAGGCTCTATCTCAATAAACAGGCGCTTCCTCTCCCACTTAGATTGGGGGCCATAGATATTAATTATCCTGAAAGGTTGCCTGCCCATTGAGACATCTAAAACCACACACCGTCCTTTTTGCAACTCAATAACCCTGTTGATGCTAACATCAACGTCCTTAAATAGGATGGCGATTCCCCCATATCTCTCTGTGGCTAGAGAGAAGTAGGAGGGCCCCCATCTCCAGTCCCGCTTTGCAGCGTGCAGGGCCGCGAGGGTTTCCAGCCGGGTCTCCTGTACCAAGATGACATTGTACGGAGCCCGGCTGAGGTGGTCGTAAACCAAAAAGCGGGCCCTGCTGGACTTAATGCTGTTTACATTCACCGTAGCCACAGAGAGTACAGGAAAAGTCGCCATAAGGGCATTAAGTATAAGGAGACTTTCCCTTCCTTCTGCGGTACCCCTCCTCCTCCGTGTCGGAACCGAGGAACCTCTTCACTGAGACTCCGGGATACAGTGGCCCGTCGTCTCTCAGAAGGACCTCCTGTCCCACCTCAACCCCTGCCACCACCTCGGGGAGGTTCGCCATCTCCTCCTCGTACTCACAGTCGGCCCAGCTGGAGGACCGTGCCTCGTACCTGTTAGATATGGGCACCGGGGCCTCCTGCAAGCCCGAAGAGGAGGATGACGCCCGTGCCACACCACCCTTATAAGTGGCGTCTCCCCCTTTCGGGGGTTTCGCCGCAGGGGGTATGGCGATCTTCCGGGGTGAGGGCAGCGTCGAGGTCTTGGAGGGGGGTGTTTCTTACCTTTCACCGTGCTCCACTCTAGGGACTGTGCATCTAAGGGACGTGCATCTGGGGATTTTTCAGTGGGGGTAACCTTCACCGTGGAGAATTTAGGAGGGGGGGGCCTAGGGGGAGGGAGTCTAGGGGGACCCATAATGGCTGTGGAGGTAGTGCGTTCTCTACGTACACTTTTCGTGAGGGGACGTGAACTTGTGGCCTTCCCAGGGTCCTGAGATGTTACAGAGACCGAGGGGAGGATGGGTTGTTGCTGGGGCAGGGAAACCCTTGTGCCAGAGATGGGCCTTGTAGATGACGATGCTACCTGAACCCCTAACCCAGCAGAGTCCATCTCCACCGGCTCCTGACTCCAGATGGACTCTACATTGTGCTGGGCTTCGGGGCAGGTGCGGTACGTGTGACCCATCTCTGAACACAGATGACACCGGATCTCATTGCAGCTGTCCCGGAGGTGCCCCACAGCGCCGCACATAGTGCATTTGAGGACTGTACAGGCATTGCTGTAATGCCTGTACGATCCGCACTTGTGACATACCCTGGGCTGACCAGGGTAAAAACAGGATACCCGGTCAGCCCCTATGAAAAAAACTATTAGGCATATGCTGTGTGACACCTCGAATCTCCCGCAGCAACACTGAAACAGTCTATCCGCCTGTCCAAATCCCATCCTCATCTAAGATCTTAACAGGGGGGGATTTAACATCCCCAAACCTCTTAGTCCAAACAAGGATGTCTGCTATGGGGATGGATTCATTTCTCACCAGGAAAGTGACCTTCTTAAGACCCTGGCGAGAAATGGCCACAGCGGTGAATCCTGCCCACTTTGTACCCTGTGCAGACCTGGCCGCTTCCCACCCAGCCCAGAAGCGATCCAGGAGCTGCGACGTCATAAAGGAGATTGTAACGGATCACCTGGCACCCCCGACTGGGTACCTCCGTTGAAGGATGCTCCTAGCGCTTCCTGAGGACTCCAAGCACTCTGGCAGACACCACAATCACCGAACCGGAGAAACAAATAAATTCTCCCAAGCATGTAGATGTAGACAGTTGAATAGGAACCATACCATACTCTCCCTAGCATTCAAACTGGGGCAGCACAATGAATCCTCCCCAATAATGAGGCGACACTTCACTTTACGAGGGGTTAAAACAAGACTCCCCTATACTGTCACATACAGATACATTCCCAATCCACAAACACAGCCACAGATTTACAAACAACCAATCATCACGTTTGCATCCCACATATTCCCTCCCCTTATCCTGAGAGGAAACTCAATTATACAAACAGTTAAAACATACTTTCTACCCAACTTTCATAACTCAAAACCATACATCACATTCACATAAAATTACATATTCTCAATCAATCCATTCAGGGGAACAACATATTCAAAAATGGCACAAATCAGACAAGGGGTTCAAAAGTTAGTAAAAAGTCCTTTGTGACTAAATGAAGCATGGCTTTCTGGCCCAAACCAGTTTCAGAGTCTTCTATCCTGGAGATAAATAATTCAATTATCTCCCAGGATAGACACAAGACTCCATTAAGCACATGGTTGCAAAAAGACACAAAACACTTTAAAATACATAAAGTCACATTTACACATAACACACGGACATTTCACATATCCCCAGATAGCTGGGATCTGAGTGCACATTATTAGATGAATGGCACTCAGATCACACAAATAAGCCTTTCTGCAGGGGAAATAAACAGTTTAACCTGCAGGGCCATAGTCCAAAGGGAGCAGGCGAGCAACCAGGCTTCCACAGTTCACAGTGGCGAGGTTGGTTTCGCCA
>OW240916.1:326764834-326799352 GCA_933207985.1 Pelobates cultripes
CTATCAGTGGTCGTGTACACGGCAGTAATTTATGTAACAGGCAGATGGAAGAAGATGCTTGGTTGGTCCTCCTAACTGGAGACTGTGTTGCTGTACGGGTGGCAGGTGGAGCCATTTATAAAGTACACACTGCTTTATAAAGCCATTTATAAAGTACACACTGGCGGCTTGAACCCTAGTTGGTGGCGGATAAGTCACGCAAGTCAAGCGGCATTCAGAGTTATAATACAGCAGCGTGTGGACCATTTTTAGCCCAAGGCAGCTCATCTCATCAGGCCTTTTTTACATAGGGTCACTTGGCAGATATGCATTGACACCTGTCCTAGGGATCCCTGATACACACTGACAGAGAATAGAATAGGGACTGCTCCTCCTACATCGGGTCACTTGGCAGATATGGATTGACACCTGTCCTCAGAGACCATGATACACAATGACACAGAGCAGAATAGAGACTGTTCCCCCTACATGGGGTCACTTGGCAGATATGGATTGACACCTGTCCTAAGGATCCCTGATACACACTGATACACACCTACTTGGATGGTATAGACATTTTTAGCTGCTCCTGGCCCGAACACCTGACCCACATAGGAGCCGTAATAGGCCGGATTAGGGAGTCCGGACTGACCCTAAAGCCCAGTAAGTGCCATATAGGAACGTGTAAAAACCTCCCCAAGATAGTAGTATGGGCCCCAGAGTGTGAACAGGCCTTCCAACAGCTCAAGGCAGCGCTCATTAAATCCCACCTGTACTTTCTGCTCCCTGATCAAACTAAAGCACTTTCTCTCTGTCCATACAAGGCGGCACAATACTTGGATTGCTGGGAGCAGTACTGAGCCAAGTCGGAGCAGATGGTGGCTGGCAACCCGGGGCTTATCTAAGCCGTAAACTTTTGCACAGCGAAGTATATTCACTGCCATTGAAAAGGAGTGCATAGCGGTGGTGTGGGCCCTCAAAAAGCTGCAACCTACTTGTATGGACAGCCGTTTACCTTACTCACAGATCACAACAAATTTGGGGCACTGCGCGTGCAATCTAATGTACCACCAGATAGGAGTGGTGTGTTTAGTACTATTGTTATCAGTTTAATCATTGTTACGTCCCCTATCCGTTGATGTGGAGCAAGACGCAGCAGCAGAAGAGGACTCAGCCGAGGAGGTTATGGAAGAGGATGGAGTAGGAGGAGTAGAGGAGGTGGCAGTGTACTGCAGAGTACACGCTGTAGGGCTGACACACCTGCTTGAAGATAACTAACTGCTATTCAATCTATAATTGATGTTTGTTTCACAGGCAGAAAGTGCCCTAAAACATGGCGGCTTGAACCATAGTTGGTGGCGGATAAGTCACGCAAGTCAACCGGCATTCAGAGCTAAAATACAGCAGCGTGTGGACCATTTTTAGCCCAAGGCAGCTCATCTCATCAGGCCTTTTTTAACCCCTTAAGGACCAAACTTCTGGAATAAAATGGAATCATGACATGTCACACATGTCATGTGTCCTTAAGGGGTTAATCTAATGTATCGCCCAGTGTCAGTCCCTACGGGATCCATCCCTCATTCATCTTAATAAAGGTGGGTAATCTAGACTTTTTTGACCTAGGCGACTTCTCTTCTCAGTGACAATACCTCCTGCTGCACTGAAGGTCCTTTCTGACAGGACACTTGAAGCGGGGCAGGCCAGAAGTTCTATCGCAAATTGGGATAGCTCAGGCCACAGGTCAAGCCTGCACACCCAGTAGTCAAGGGTTCATCGCTCCTCAGAGTGTCGATATCTGCAGTTAAGGCGAGGTAGTCTGTTACCTGTCGGTCGAGTCGTTCTCTGAGGGTGGACCCCGAAGGGCTGTGGCGATGCGTAGGACTTAAAAAGCTCCGCATGTCCTCCATCAACAACACATCTGTAAAGCGTCCTGTCCTTGCTGGCGTGGTCGTGGGAGGAGGAGGATTACTTTCACCTCTTCCCCTGTTAGATTCCCGTTGCGCTGTGACATCACCCTTACACGCTGTGTAAAGCATACTTTAATTGATTTTGGAACTGCTGCATCCTTTCATACTTATTTTATGAACAATTTGTTTCGCCACTGCCGCACCACAGGTTACAGTAGCGTGGACACCCAGTACAGGTCGTTCTCCTTCAGCCTTTTTATACGAGGGTCCCTCAACAGGCACGACAGCATGAAAGACCCCATTTGCACAAGTTTGGATGCCGAGCTACTCATGTCCTGTTCCTCATCCTCAGTGATCTCACTGAAGGTATGTTCTTCCCCCCAGCCACGTACAACACCACGGGTACCAGATGGGTGACAACGAGCACCCTGGGATGCCTGTTGTGGTTGGTCTTCCTCCTCCTCCTCAAAGCCACATTCCTCCTCTGACTCCTCTTCCTCACAATCCTCTTCCAGCGTTGCCGCAGGTCCAGCAAGCAATGCTGATAAGGTGTTTCTGGAGGTGATGGGTGACCGCAGCTCTTCCTCTTCAAAACTCATCTACGGCCTGATCCGGCCTCTTAGCGGGGGCACGCTCAGGAGAAAACAAATGGTATGATTAATACACTGATGAATTTGCCTTGGTCGCGACATTCAAGTTGTCACCTATAAAGGACGCATGAGCCTACAGGCATTGCGCATGAGCGTCCAGTAACGTGGCAAAAAAATTCCCAGCTCCCCAGAGGCTGTCCTAGCACCCCGGTCATACAAATATTCATTAACGGCTTTTCTTGTTGGAGCAGGCGGTCGAACATTAGGAGTGTTGAATTCCAACGTGTCGGGCTGTCGCAAATCAAGCGCCTCACTGGCATGTTGTTTCGCCGCTGGATATCGGCAAAGTGAGCCATGGCCGTGTAGGAACGCCTGAAATGGCCACACACCTTCCTAGCCTGCTTCAGGACGTCCTGTAAGCCTGTGTACTTATGCACCAAAGCGTTTATGCAGTCAGATTACACACATGGTACGTACCCGGCACATATGACAACTTACTTAACTTCAATGCAGCTAACAAAATTTGTTCCGTTGTCACAAACCACTTTGCGATATCCGGTAAGCTGCGGAGTCAACCAGCACCACCTGTAAGGTTCCATGGCGGACAGGAGTGCTATCCGGTGGCTCCTGCACTTTCAAGCGTCGAAGCCAAAGCCAGCTGACACTGCATTATCCGGGATGGAATAATAGTACCCTGTGGAGCTGGGGGGTGCGTTGATGTGGAGCAAGACGCAGCAGCAGAAGAGGACTCAGCCGAGGAGGTTATGGAAGAGGATGGAGTAGGAGGAGTAGAGGAGGTGGCAGCAGGACTGCCTGCAAGTCGTGGCGGTGTCACCAACTCCTCTGCAGAGCCATGCATTCCATGCTTGGCAGCAGTCAGCAGGTTTACCCAATGCGCAGTGTAGGTGATATACCTGCCCTGACCATGCTTTGCAGACCAGGTATCAGTGGTCAAATGGACCCTTGCCCCAACACTGTGTGCCAGAGATGCTATTACTTCCTTTTGCACAATTGAGTACAGGTTGGGGATTGCCTTTTGCGAAAAGTAATTTCGGCCGGGTACCTTCCACTGCGGTGTCCCAATAGCTACAAATTTTTTGAACGCCTCAGACTCCACCAGCTTGTATGGTAAAAGCTGGCGGGCTAATAGTTCGGACAAGCCAGCAGTCAGACGCTGGGCAAGGGGGTGACTTTCTGACATTGTCTTCTTACGCTCAAACATGTCCTTGACAGACACATGACTGTGGGAAGATGAGCGTGAACTGCTCAAGGCGGGAGGCGGAGTGGCGGATGGTTGAGAGGGGACAAGGAGGACAGCAGTGGTTGACGTGGCTGAAGATGCTGGACCGGGAGGAGGCTGGCGGCTTAGAGTAGGCGAGCTGCTTGTACTCATGTGTTGATCCCATAGGCGTTTGTGATGTGAGATCATGTGCCTACGCAAAGCAGTTGTACCTAGGTGGGTGTTGGACTTCCACGACTCAGTTTCTTTTGGCACAGGTTGCAAATGGCATCGCTGTTGTCAGAGGCAGACACACAAAAAAATTCCACACTGCTGAGCTCTGTGTGGCATTCTGGTGGTGGACACAGCATCGTTGATTGTAGCGTGCTACCGGGCTGACCCCGGGTGCCGATGCATGCTGTCTGACTGTGCCACTAGCTCCTTCGACGACCTCCCCCTGCTTCCAACTCGTCTCCTCCTCCTCCTCCTCTGTCTCCCCATCTGAACTTTCGCCCTGTTCTTCTTCTTGCCGAGCGGGCACCCACGTGACATCCATGGACGCATCGTCATCATCAACCGCTTCACTTGTATCTGACAACTCAGCAAAGGAAGCAGCAGCGGGTACAACATCATCATCATCATCACACCGTACGTCCATGTGTGTAATGCTGCCTACCTGAGACATATCCCTGTTATCTACATCCTCTGGCAATAATGGTTGCGCATCACTCATTTCTTCAAACGGATGTGTGAATAACTCCTCTGACATTTTTAAATCAAGCTATTGTGACACCAGATCTAGTGGTGGCACTGGTCCTTTAATATCCACTGTTAAGCGTAGCACACCGCTTTCAGGACACTTGGCTGCTATTCAGTATAACAGTAAAAAAGTTTTTGTTTTTTAAATCAAGCTATTGTGACACAGGATCTAGTGGTAGCTTGTCAAGCATTATCCACTGTTAGCGTAGCACACCCGCTTTAAGGACACTGACTGTTATTCAATATATAACAGTGAAAAAAGTGTTTTGTTTTTTTAAATCCAAGCTTTGTGTCACCAGATCTAAGTGGTGGCACTGACTGGGGAAATGGGCACAGTATGCACTGTAAGCCTGACACAGAAGCTGGCAGCAGTGGCAGACAACTGACTGCTATTCAATCTATAACAGTGAAAAAAGTTTTTTGTTTTTAAATCCAAGCTATTGTGACACCAGATGTAGTTGGTGGCACTGACTGGGGAAATGGGCACAGTATGCACTGTGAGCCTGACACACAAGCTGGCAGCAGTGGCAGACAACTGACTGCTATTCAATCTATAACAGTGAAAAAAGTTTTTTGTTTTTAAATCCAAGCTATTGTGACACCAGATGTAATTGGTGGCACTGACTGGGGAAATGGGCACTGTGAGCCTGACACAGAAGCTGGCAGCAGTGGCAGACAACTAAGTGCATTTACATTACATAGAAAAAAATAAATAAAAAAAAAGCATACCCTTATCCCTAACCTAGCTATGCTTTTCCCTATCTTATGAACAGCAGCTACACTTTCCCTCCTCTTACTAAGCATGCAGCTTGAGAATGAATCTAAAATGGATGCTGTCCAGTAGGTGGGAGGGTCTGCTAGGGAGGCTGTGCTGCTAATTGGCTGGAATGTGTCTGCTGACTGTGAGGTACAGGGTCAAAGTTTACTCAATGATGACCAATAGGGGGCGGGTCGAACCGCGCATATGTTCGCCCGCCGTGGCGAACGCGAACATGCTATGTTCGCCAGGAACCGTTCGCCGGCGAACCGTTCGGTACATCACTAATTGTGAGCGATCGCGGATCGCTCACACGCCGTAATTGGCTGTTACTATCTGCCTGGGATGCCGGGCAGATAGTAACAACGGGATTTCGGCGGAAGCGATCTCTGATCGCTCCCGCCGCCCGTTTTCCGTTAGGACGGTTCAGGACCGTCCTCGGTCGGCAACGCAAAAATGCCGAGGACGGTCCTGAACCGTCATGCATCCTTAAGGGGTTAATATTAAACGTCACATTTTATTAATCAGCACATTTCAAATATAAATATACCCAAAAATCATTAGAATCCGTTCAGGAGATAGATATAAGTCAAGTTTGACCGACCGCAAGCACATTTTCATGCCCAAAACAGTTCCGGAGAATCAGGCTGTGCGGTCGATCTATTTCCCATGTTAAAGTCAGTTCAAACAGACGAACAACAACCATTCGAATTGTCGAACTGTCGGATGAACTGTTGAACGGCGTTCGAACTGTCGAATGCATTGAAGTCTGGAGAAGGTAAAACTTCAGCTGAATTAAAGATGGCCGCCGCGTGTTCGTTTGTCGAATGGCGGCCCCCCAGCGTTCGGCAATTTACCTACAGCAGGCTCCCAGCCTGGGAGGTAAATTGCCTGCACACTTCCATTTCTGGGTGGTCCGCCTGTGTGGTACCTGGTTCAGTAAGCCCCATTTACTGAACCAAGTGGGTGAAAGCCAGGAACACAGTATATTAACAGTCTGGGGACAAAGTCTTAAAGGGGCATTGTTCCCAAAAGTCACAGTATGTTCCCAGATGGTTCTTAAAGGGCCAGCAGCATCATACTAAAATACAATATGCCCAAATACTGTATTTAAAGGGACAAATCTCCCAGGGGCCATAGTCAGCAGGCAGGATGCGGGCACACAGGCTTCTCCAATGCCCAGTGGCGAGGTTGTTTTCACCACAACACCCGCAAAAATAAACAGAGTAATCCTCTGAAACAGCTGGACAGTGTGGACAACGCCCCCTGGATCACCATAGGAAGAAATGACAGTCACATAAAAGGAAGGACTGGGGAAGGAAGGGTTATGCTGCTATTTTGACCTTTTGTTTAGGATATTTTATATTTAAAATTTGTTTTTATTATTGGGTCCCTGAGAAAGTCTTCTGTTAGACAAAACATGTTGGACCATATTTGTTTTTTACCTTTTATACTTTTGAACTAAAGCAGATTTTTACCATTTCCTAAATCCGGACTTCCATATTGTGGTGACACCACCAACCAGCTGAAAGGGGGGGCACCCTAAGGCGATCTTATTATCTACATCTTGTGAGTTCTACTTATATTGGCCCAGTTTTATTGTTCATTTACAGTATTAAACCATTGTATTGTATTTTTTTCTGTAGACTATCAGCTATACTCCTCTGCCATTTTTATATACTCTCACAGGGAGATTATATATTTTTTTTTTTTAGCTACAACATTAGATTGTTCTACCTGATCTAGAGATATTTAATTACATGAGAGTAAATGGATATGTTAATAAACATTGAGAGATAGATATAGATATAGATATATATTGTGACAAACTTACTTTCCTGTGTGTGTTTGTCCAGGATCTTTTGGCAACCGCACAGCCCTCTAGGGTAAGAAAACCAGGTCAAGACAAAGTCCAGTTTCAAAAAGGCCTCTGGCCTGTTTATTTTCTGTTGTTGTGAAGTAACAGGATACAATGAACAGCAAATCTTCTTTCTCCACAAAACACCTTCTTTCTCCTCCAAAACACTTCCCTCCATTCACCCTGCTTTAACTGCAGTTATATAGCTGCTCACAGCCCCTACAGGTGAGGCTAATGACCTCGTTAGGCAGTGAGCCAGAACTCTATGGGAAACCTGGGCTGGACTCATGCACAACCACTCTGACAGTGGGTGGAGAATCGGCCCACCCTGCTCTTCCGAATACTCCACCCCAGGGACCCAAATAACAACAGAGGAAAAAAAACTACATTTAAACTTAACTTTCCCTGGGGCTGCATGTGCTTACCCACATGTCAGGATAGTGGCTGTGCAAAAGTCTGGGTGCCAGATATACACCCCTGACCAACATCCCCAACACTCTGTTACAATATATATATATATTGGGGCTCCAAAAAAATGAACACCTTACAAGTGCTATTAGTAAAAAAAAAAAGACTATGGAAGTAAAGATCAAGGAGCTTTGTAAAGTTATTTTTGCTATATCTTAGACTAAAGAAAATATTGTAGCTCAAACACAGAATAAAATTATATACATCTTAACTGCACTTCACTGCAGAACAGGAGGTGACTCCCTTATTATCTGCATTTATGCATCCTTATTCTTGAGGAGCCAACACCTCCTTCAGCAAAACTCCTCATATAGGTAAACCTTAGCCTCCAACGACACACATGCATGACTACCAAGAAACATCAAACTCAACATAGACCTCTCTGTGTAGTAAGCTATCAACCACACGGGGAATGTATATATGTATGTATGACCTAAGGTGGGCCAATGGAAAGAAAAATATATACGCATAAGTACTAATTTTATAAGAATTAACTGAATATTTATATATTTTTTTTTAACTTTTGCTCACTTTTCTTTTCATACATAAAATTGTATTTATTGAGTGTAAACTAAAAACTATAGTAGGAAGAGGGAATCCCAAAAAGGTAGTCTCGGGAAATGGGAATATGACACAAAATGTAAGCATATATCTAGATCGTATTCTAAGACCTTTGGTGGTTAGTTTGCCCTCATACTTGAGGGATACAAAACAAACCCTAGCAGAACTGACAATTGAAAGAATGCCAGAGAATTCTATACTCTGTAGTTTGGACGTTGAGGCCTTGTACAGCTCAATTCCACACTGTATAGGTCTTAAAAATGTCAATTTCTTTTTAATGAGGTAGGGACCACATAGAGAAAAACATTGCGATTTCCTTATTGAACATCTGAAATTCGTCTTGACTCACAATTACTTTTATTTTTGACGGAGTATACTACCACCAGGTGCAGGGAACAGCGATGGGGATGTCTTATGCGCCCTCATCCGCTAACCTGCACCAGGGTTGGTGGGAAGAAAAAATTGTCTTCTCTGACCCCCTTAATAGCTTTGTTCAATGTATCCATTCATGGAAAAGATACATTGACGACATTCTCATTATCTGGACAGGCTCTAGTGAGGCTTTCTTCTAATTTGTGCAGCAATTAAACAATAATGAACTGAACCTGAGATTTACTGCAGAGGTGGGAAATCCTTCTCTTAATTTCCTGGATATAACCAAATGGGAAAATAAAAACAAACCTGTTTAGAAAAAGCACTGCAACAAACAGTCTGCTGAACTGGGGATGTTTTCACCCAGCCCAACAAAAAGGGGCATTCCCACAGGTCAGCACTTAAGACTTAGGAGAAACTCTTCGGTCCTTGAAAAATTGAGCAAAGGAGCTACGCTCCATGTTCAGATCTAAAGGTTACCCAAACAAGTGTTTGAAGAAAGCCTACCATAGAGCTCTTTTAACAGATAGAGAAAGCCTTATAAGGGATGCAAATTCTTTTCCCACAAACTACACTCACTCTGACCAAAAACAGCTTAGATCTGTTGCAACATTTGATGCAGGTTGGGACCAGGTTAAAGCCACCATAAATAGGTTCTGGCTTCTCCTCAAACAGGATGAACATCTGAATGAGCTATATTACCTGTTGCCTCAATAACAGCAAGGAGGGGTAAAACTCTTAAGGACCCTCTAGTACATAGCCATTTTCAAGAACCACCACCTCCACACTGGCTGTCTAATAAATTGATAGGCACCTACAAATGTGGACACTGCAAAGCCTGCAACTTCATATGTAAAAATGCAAAGTGTTTCGAAAATAGCACTCACACAGAAAATGTCAAATGTCTTCATTTTTAACCTGCAACACTAAAGGCTTGGTATATCTTATTTTATGCCAATGCAACCAGATGTATGTGGGTAAAACTTTTGTCCCATTTAGACGACAGATATTGGAACATGTAAACTCAGTGAGAACTACATGAGACATAGAGACCCCCATATTGAGGCATATTAAGTTAGTATACCAAGGTGACTCTATGGTCCTGAAGTTCATGGACATTGAATTGGTCAAACTAGATCAACAGAAAGGGAATCTAGACACGTCTCAGGAGAAGAGAGTGCTTTTGAATCTATCATGTAAAAACCCTACCTCCCCAAGGGTTAAATGAGGGTTTTATCAATGATCTCTGACACACTGGAATAATTCAATTAAAACAATAAGGGCTAATGTATTAATCACTGCAAATATAATACTCACCTTTTCATCTTCTAATGTTTTTGAAGACATATTCTGGAGATTTTACAACTATAAATAGGAGCATCATCCAATTAGTATAATGTAACTTCTCTACCCCAATATTGTGCAGTTTTCCCCCTTAGTAGATGATATCCCCATGTGGTACTTTATCCCTTTTTGATGCAGTAGCAATATATGATTTGGATGCTCTGACCATTTAGTATCCATAGGGAACATACCGTCATAGGTTTCACCCAGGGGCATTTTTCCCTACATACAGTTGCAAGAAAAAGTATGTGAACCCTTTGGAATGATATGGATTTCTGCACAAATTGGTCATAAAATGTGATCTGATCATCATCTAAGTCACAACAATAGACAATCACAGTCTGCTTAAACTAATAACACACAAAGAATGAAATGTTGCCATGTTTTTATTGAACACACCATGTAAACATTCACAGTGCAGGTGGAAAAAGTATGTGATACTTTTTCTTGCAACTGTACTTAGAGGTTACTGCTTCTGTTCTCCAGTGTGACATTTCGGATCAACTGTATCTTTTTATCCTGTGACTGTAATAAAGCTTACTACTTTCCTCTCCAGATACTTTGTTCCTTGTTAGCCCCCACCCTCCCCCCGAAGGAACTGTATGTGTATACCCTACCAAGTTATTGTAGATACATTAGTTAGCCTTTTATTATTTCAATTCCATTTTTCTGACCAGACTGAAATCCCCACATTTTTGGGATTCCTCTTCGTACTATATTGAATTATGTTTAGGGTTCAAGCCTAGGGTGGGTCTAGTACCACCCACACGGACCACAGTGTTCTTAGCCCAAGTTAATCTTGGACTTAGCAACATTGTTTTTTCTTCTCTGGATTAAATTAAAATATAGTCTTACTGAAAGTGAATAAATGTATTTTTGGTACAATTATATTTACAAGGAGACCATTTAGTATTATACTGAAGGAGTTAAACCTTTTTTTTTTCTGCTCGCTTTTTATAATTGGGTACTTTTTCTTTCCATTTATCATCTTTTTACGTTAAAAAACGCCTTTTTCCTGTGTTCACTGAAACTTTACCTCCTAAACTCACATTAGTGTCACGTTGGGCATCACTGGTTTGTCACTTAACTTGCTGTAGAGGAACGATGGATGAGCGCGTTGTCTATGCCAAACTGAACCTATCTGGCGCAGAATCTCAGAGGGTCTCATACTCCGGGACACGTCAACAAGGTAAATGGATTGTTTCCTCTAATTAGACCTTTTCAAATTACTTCATATTAACACATATTAGTAGATAATAAAGATATTAAAGATACTAAAGGTAATACAATGTGATTTTCCTTAAATCCATCTGATTGGGAAAGGTTCAATTCTTTAATAGTCTGTTTATAATTTGTCCTTTTTATTTTCACCTCTGTGATCAGTCTAGGACATGTGAGTGGTCACCTAAAATCTCACTATACGAAGGGCATTATAAAATAGTTTAAACCCTTTATACCTAGAATCCAACATTTAAAGCAAGTTCATTTTCTGCAGATATAAATCTCATTCCAGATACCACAACATGTAAATATATTATTATTTGTCTAAGCATTTAATAGCAATAATACATGTAATTATCTATCCATAATTTTCTGCACCATATTTCTTATTTCTTACATATACAATATGTTTATATGCATACTCTTTATAACAATGCAGCAATTTTTTTTTAATATTTTTATATCATTCAAAAAAGACTTTATTGCCTTGCATTTCTTTTCTATGCATAACTTAGTATTTCTCTTCATTAAATTTAATCTGCCATTGTAGTGCCCAGTCCCCCAATGTATCCAAATCCCTCTGCAGCAAAGCAATATCCTGCTCACATTTTATTACTTTACAGAGTTTTGTGTCATCTGCAAACACTGACACATGGCTTCCAATGCCTATTTCAAGATCCTTTATAAATATGTTAAATAGAAGTGGTCCCAAAACAGAACCCTGAGGGACACCACTTACCACTTTTGTCCAGCCATTAATAACATCTCTCTATTCACTATATTCAAGCCAATGATCTACCCAAGACAAATATTAATCTAGACCAATTTCTTTTAGTTTGAACACTAATCTTTTGTGAGGAACCGTTTCAAATGCCTTGGCAAAATCCAAGCAGATCACATCCACTGCAACACCCTGATCTATACTTCTACTTACTTCTTCGTAGAATGCAATTGGGTCAGTTTGACATGACCTATGTTTCATAAAACCATGCTGATTATTGCTAATAACACAGTTCTTCCCAATGAATTCCTGAATATTATCCCTTAATAATAGAAGTCAAGCTTACAGGTCTATCATTTACAGGTAAGGATTGTGAACCCTTTTTAAAATATAGGAAAGTGTAATGGATCCTCTATACTCCGACTGAGTATATCCGTTGAAGAGTCTCCCAGGTCCCTAAGTGAACCAGTCATTATAATTCTGAGCTACCCAAACATCAGCCAAAACTTGATGAAGTGTACAAGATGAACTGTTTTATTATGGCCATTCAATACAAGACAAGCCCCTCACAGAGATTTCTGTGCCTGGGAGATAATTTCATTAAATGGTGGTAAGCTAATTATCTCCTAGGAACAGAGAGGTAAGCACAAAAACATAAAACATAAAAATACCCCAAAACACCAAAGAAATATACAATAACTCCACAAATAATATATTCCCTAATACTCCTAATATGAGCGCCCAAGTTTTCCAAATAATACTCAGATCCATGCAGTGTAGGGGAAACACAACCGTGTTAAAGTTCTAACTGGCTGCATACGTGGTCCAATGCCCAAAATAGTTCCAGGGCAATTTCGGGTTGCTCTGCTTGGCTCTCAGGTAGCGTTTGTGCCCCTTAGTCTCAGACACCTTCCCTCTAAAAAGCTCTCTCCTGGCAGGTTGCAAGTATAGCTGTTCCCCCCACACATGACCAAAGGCTTAATGCTGGGGAGTCATTTTTTTATTCAGGGCCACAAAAGGCCTTTTATGCAAAAGCCCCTGCAATACAGGGAAATCCCTCCCATGATCCTTTGTGCCTGAGAGAAAATTATCTGAGAAGCAAACATATAATAAATCATCTCTCAGGTACAAAAAATGGTAAAAAGTACCCCCAAATCCATAGAAACCACACAGTTACATCCTTGGATAGCCCCGATCTGGGTAACCACAATATCCAAAAATCACCCAGATCCTTTCAATGGTTTGGTTTTTCCATGGAAGTAAATTATTTGACCGACTGTACACATGATCCTATGCCCAAAACAGTACCATGAAATCAGTGCTAACGGTCGCACTGTTTCGGAAGTATAAAAATACCAAACAGAATCCATAGTTAACACATGTAGCTTGTTCACCTTGTTCGTGGGAATCATTCCACTGAACAGTGCTCTTCTAAGTTGTATACAACCGAATGCAGGTGATTATGGAAGTCAAGCGATGTTCGGGAGTTTCCATCAACTCGACGACCAAACACCACAGCCTGCGTTCATACGAATTGCGGCCACCCAGACGAACAATTAGAACACTGCGGTGGAACTCGTTACAAGGTGTCAATTGGGCTTAACAAGCACACAGGTGGTCTCTGGTTCGTGCACTTGTTCGGTTCCTGAACAACATCGGGAAATAACACTAACAAAGTTCTTTAGCAGGGTTTTTTACATGGTTTTTGCAGGACTCATAGTGTTTGGGAAGAAGACTAGCCAGCAGACCCTTCCAGACACACGTGGCAGAGGCATTTCTGCCACAGCGGTCGCGGCTAACTACCATTCCTGAGTTTCTTCATGCGAACGGCCGCCAGGGAGCAGGCGTTCAGTTCAATTCCAGAGATGGGAAAGTGCCAAACCAGGAGCACCGGGGGAATGCTGCTAATGGCGTCTGGGGACTTTAACTCCCGAACGGGATCTCCGACCTGGACCATAGTCCTCCAAGAGTTTGTGGCAAACGTCCATGGTAAAGAGCGTTTGTCACAAGAACCATATCTGCCTTCTTCCAGTCCTCTGGGACAATTCCTGTTACAGACGCTATACAGATCAGTACTGGGTCTCTTTATTTTACTTTATTTTTCGGGACAAAGAAACACGAAAAGACGTTGTATGCTAAGAACTGGCTATACCGTTCGTGAGGTCTGAGCGCTATTCGCACATCTGATGCGCTCAGACCTGAGCTATCTAATGACTGGAATAATATAGGAGATGCGTTAGACATTGTTATAAATATGTATTTTTATGCTGTTTTGTATGTGCAAATTACACGTGGGATTCTGGGCACTTGGAGATAATTGAATTGCACTAACCGTTGAAATCTGTATCTCCAAGTTGAGCGGTGACTATTTCAAATGATACAGTGTACTGTTATTGGTCAATTGTTATTACTGTCCCTGTATCCCATCAGGTCCAGTGGGGGATGTCCCTGGACATGAGGTTTTTGCATAAATAGCGATGCCCAGGTGCCGTTAAAACCAGTTCTTGCTTGACCTGCAAATCGTAGCCTCGACTCGTTTTGTGGGGAAAAGGGTATCCCCGCTATACTAGAGCTAGTGGGATTGCTCTACACTTACAGGATTCGTATGGACTAACTACCGAAGTGGCGCTTCTCTCTCTCTACACTGTGGATCCAGGCTATCCAAGCGGTCCAGCTTCCAGCTAGCCTGGGGGTAACCGTAACAATTCCTAAAAGAAAAGTATCTTGAAAGATAAAAACAGAGATTCACTTATTTCATTAATTAGTTCTTTAAGTACTCATAGGTGAATACCATCAGGCCCTGGATCTTTGTTTATATTAACTTTCTTTAGTTGCTGCAGCACCTTGTCTCAAGTCATCCAATTACAATTTTTCTGTATATTTTTTTGCAGCAATCATTTGCATATCTATAGTCATAGGTTCTTATTTAATATATATTGAGTAGAAAAGGTTATTTAAAATTTCTGCCTTTTCCTGGTCTTCATTAACTAACACCCCCATCCTAGTTTTCAGTGTACCTACACTTTCATTTTGTTTTTTTCTTAGAATTCATGTACTTAAAAATTTTTTGGGGTTGATTTTGCTCTCTTTCGCTATCACTTTCCATTTTCTAGTTTAGCAAATCTAATTGCCTTTTTGCACGCATTATTGGCTTCCTTATATCTTATATAGGATGCCTCTGATTTAAATGCTTTAAATGCCCTTTTCTTATTTTTAATGTCTTGTTTTACTTTTCTACTAACCCACATTGGTTTCAATTTGTTTCTTTTATATTTATTACCCAATGGTACATACTGAGAAATGTACCTTTCTAATATATGTTTGAATAGTTTCCATTTATCCTCAGTGTTTTTATCACTAAGGAGTTTATGCCAGTCGATATATTGTAGAGCTGCCCTTAACGTATTAAAATTGGCCTTTTAAAAATATGTTTTCATATACCCCATGTGCTTTTGTTTTTTTTAATTTATTTCAAAGGACACCATATTGTGATCACTATTTCCCAAGTGCTCACCTACTTGAATGTTGGTCAGAATAGCAATGGACTCCATGGGAAATAAAGATAAAACAACCAAGACAGAGTGAAAGAGACAATGGGTGATAAAGGCAGAATTAGACAGAGTTGGAGAGGAAAAGAGACAGAAGAATAGACAACTTGAGAGGAAAATAGAGAGGGACAAAGCATACAGAGAGCAAGAGAGAGTGAAACAAATAGGGATGAAATGGGGAGGAGAGGGCAATAACAAGGTCAAATAGGAAAAGAGAGATAGTAAGAGGGCAAAACCCAAGCAAAGTTCTAACCGTGGTCCTGGCAGAATGGGAACTCAATGAATGTTCTTGCTGATCTTTCCACTTCTAGACCTACTCTCCATAATCGTGCTTTCTAGATAACCCAATGTCTCACGTCTGCAAACTGTGACTGTATTACAGATCAATCAAAGAGAAAAAGCAAAGTGGATATTGATCCAGCAGGACATCGGGAGATACCAGAAGAAACGCTCAGGATTAGAGCTCAAAAACTCATCTCAAATACACGTAAAACAAAAAGATAGTTTTCTTATTTCCAGATATATAACAAGAATATTAGGAAATTGTTAACGTCTCTCTGGGTATAAAGGGCAACAGTAGAACTGAATTCTATATTTGGAGCAATCCGTGGGAACTTTCTGTAGGCTTTCAGAGAAATTGGTCATTATATGGAATATTCTACATGTTTATTTGCTTATTGCTGTGATTTATTACATTATATATTTCACTTATTTCCTCAACATAAACATTTTCATGAACTTGACTAGTAAGTTAAATTTTAAATCTATCTGGAACAACATGAATACTACCTGGGCACTAAAGAGCAGAAATGTCACTTCAAATAGTTTACTATAGTTATGCTGTCAATGCATAGCCTGGCACACAATGTAAATCATAGCCTGGCACGCAATGCAAGTTATAGCCTGGCACACAATGTAAGCTATAGCCTGGCATACAATGTTAGTTATAGCCTGGCATACAATGTAAGTTATAGCCTGGCATACAATGTAAGCTATAGCCTGGCATACAATGTAAGTTATAGCCTGGCATACAATGTAAATTATAGCCTGGCATACAATGTTAGTTATAGCCTGGCATACAATGTAAGCTATAGCCTGGCATACAATGTAAGTTATAGCCTGGCATACAATGTAAGTTATAGCCTGGCAATACAGCAATGACATGGCCTGACATACAATGTAAGTTATAGCCTGGCATACAATGTAAGCTATAGCCTGGCATACAATGTAAGTTATAGCCTGGCATACAATGTTAGTTATAGCCTGGCATACAATGTACGTTATAGCCTGACATACAATGTAAGCTATAGCCTGGCACACAATGTAAGTTATAGCCTGGCATACAATGTTAGTTATAGCCTGGCATACAATGTAAGCTATAGCCTGGCATACAATGTAAGCTATAGCCTGGCACACAATGTAAGCTATAGCCTGGCATACAATGTAAGTTATAGCCTGGCATACAATGTTAGTTATAGCCTGGCACACAATGTAAGCTATAGCCTGGCACACAATGTAAGTTAAAGCCTGGCATACAATGTTAGTTATAGCCTGGCATACAATGTAAGCTATAGCCTGGCACACAATGTAAGCTATAGCCTGGCATACAATGTAAGCTATAGCCTGGCACACAATGTAAGTTATAGCCTGGCATACAATGTAAGCTATAGCCTGGCACACAATGTAAGTTATAGCCTGGCATACAATGTAAGCTATAGCCTGGCACACAATGTAAGCTATAGCCTGGCATACAATGTAAGCTATAGCCTGGCACACAATGTAAGCTATAGCCTGGCATACAATGTAAGCTATAGCCTGCACACAATGTAAGTTATAGCCTGGCATACAATGTAAGCTATAGCCTGGCATACAATGTAAGCTATAGCCTGGCACATAATGTGTCAGTGCAGTAGGACATGCCGATTCAGTAATTCACTGTAAACATCAGATATTAATGATGAGGTTTTAGAATGGTCTGATTTCGGGAATTGTTCTGTTTTACAGATAGATGTTTTATGGGAGGGAAATGGCTTGTATCCGGTCTGATTCTGGCCTGTATCATTCTCCTGGCAATTACCACGTGGCTGGGATTACACAGTAAGTAAGATCCACATTTCCCCATCATGAAGATAATGCTGGTCTCACTCTGGAACCAGATTATCCAGTGACTTCTCTGCAAAGGATCTTACCTTTGTTATACAATAGGTCAAATTGTACATACTGTCTGTAGAGCTATATTCTGCTATAAATAGTGTGGTTTTATTCCATTATTATAATCCCCGTAGTATGAAGTGGATGATATTTTAAGAATCAATGATTTGCAGAGAGCCCTCTCGTGTCTCAGTGCCCGAGTGCGGTTTATCTCTCTGAAGTTTGTTGTGATTCTGTGTTCCTGTTGTGGTTTTGTCTGAATCGATTGTATTCTTTATTGACTATCCCTTGATATAATGTCAGTACTGACCTCTATCTACTAACTGTTCTGGAGTCCCAACCCAGGCTAGTGTGAGATCATTTTTTTTTAATGAATTAGACTTTCTTTCGGTCAAATAAATAATAATAAAACGCCATTAAAATAAACTAGAATACTTCATTATTCCGCATATACCTGACTGAACCAATACAGCAATGACATGGTAATTAGATATAAAACTACCCCCAGATTGACTTTTCCCACAATCTGTCCATGTGCTATGTGATCCCTGTGTATCTGCACAGCTTAATTAATGTATTTCCCTTGTAATTCTTACAGGAGCGATTCTGTCTGAGACACAGGGACTGTTGGAGGAATCAGAACATAACATGACGCAGCTGGAGGAGAGACTGCGATGTCTGGAAACCACCATAACTGCAGCAGGTCGTTCCATTAAGAAATGAGGAATGAGAGTCACTGGGGGACATTTATCAAAGTGTTATTCACACGGTTATGACTACATCTGTTGGATTTTTTCATCCCTTCCTTCTTTTGATTCCTAACCATCATTTGTGAATATATTTTTGGTGACAGAACCAGTTTTTGAATCATTCTGCCACTTTTTCAGCAGAAACATGTTCTGTTGCACCTTTGAGGTTCTCAACTTGATTGTCTAAAATTTTTTAGAATTGACTAATGATGAAAAACATCACTTTTTAGATCATTGCAATAAAATTTATAAAAAGGGATAAAATGTCACTGCCACGTTTCAGAACACTTTGATAAATATCCCCCAATTTACTTTATAAAGAGTGTATTGTCTTTATATATTTTTTTCTGTCAGTTGGAGTGATATGTGGCTGCAGAATTTGTTCATTTTGTGCCTCATTATGGTGTGTCCAAACATCTATTCCTTTTTATACCCCCTTTCCTCCTGTCCACCATTTCCCTAACATGTCCAAACCTTTTATTACCTCTAACTGGATGATCTTCTTGCGAAGTAAAATCAACAGGTATTTATTATTGTAACGGACCGTTTTGCACAAAAGGAGTAAAAACCGCTTAGACGATAATCCCCTTTCAGAGACAGGCACAGCTACTGTAGAATCACCAAAACTCACGAATTGAATACAAGGGAATGCTCCAAACACTCGAACTGCATACAAGGGAATGCTCCAAACACTCGAACTGGAACCTCACGAATAGCTGCTAGCAGACGAACAGGAAAAGCACCCAAGCGGCTTACACTCCTGGCAATCAGTCTCTATCAGCATACAGTAAATCCCCCCAAAGACGAGACAAGCTCCGTGTTGAGGGTCAAGCAGTGGTCTGTTTAATGAGGGCTACCTGCCCAGTATTTATGCAGGTCTCCCACCTGGTGGACACTCCCCTAGGGGACCAGATGGAAGACTGTAACAAAAGACAGACATGTACCAATTACAGACATACAGAAGTAAAACATCCCCACAATGCATCCTGGCTTCCTCCCCTCTGCCCTGGAGAAGTAATTCAATTATCTCCCAGGACAAAGGCAAAACTCCATTACACACGTGGGGACACAAAGACAGACTATCACTTTAAAATACATAATGGGACAAATGGTACAGTAAATATATACATGTAACATATCCCCAGATAGCTCAGGTCTGAGTGCACTTTATTAGGTGAATGGCACTCAGACCACACGAATACAGTTTAATTGCCATGGAGCCAAAGTCTTTAATTCCACGAACAGGCTCCATGGCATAGCTATCTGGGTTAAAACATTCCCCCAACACAAAATACCGAATTTACATGCATTCGTGAAATCCGTACGAATTAGAACCAGGGGTTGGAGGTTCAGCGGTGCCTGCACGTAAAAGTGTCCGGGTTTGGTGCAATAAAGCCGGGCAGAAAAGCACTGGCTGCCCGGGGAGCTCCAGAACACCGCCATCGTGTGGCGGCTAAGTGTAACCGCGACCACCCAGTAACAATCAATTAAGCTGCGGTTAACCGCAGCTACTGGGTGGTCAATTGCCGGCACACGCTCGTTAAGCCGCGGTTAACCGCGGCTTCAGGGAGGTAAATGGAGGGCGCACTCCAGCTTCTGGGTGGCCAATTAAGGTCGCCGGCCGGCTTCCCACGGCTCTGGGGAGGCTGAAAAGAAACTGTTTGTTCGGTAGATGGAATCTACCGAACGGCTGTGCAGAAAGGGAGAAATAAATCCTTCTGCACAGTAAAATTAACCCTTTAGCTGCCGGTCCATAATCCAAAGGCAGCAGGTGGGCAACCAGGCTCCTCCAATGCAATGTGGCGAGATTGGTCTCGTCACATCTCTCCCCTTTTCCAAACAGACTGACAGGGTATCTGACCTCCTGCCGGTCAGTGCCCTTGTTAGTCCAGCAGCCCACCCACAAAACAGAAAAAACAGTACAGCCCACCCACAATAAATGGTTACTACACCTGGGTAGGGGAGAACCTTGTCCATGTCCAGGTGCCTCACCACGGCTGTGTGGGGAACTGGTAGGCTGCCTTGGTGGGTTGCTGAGTGGGCAGAGACCAGCGGTACTCTGTCCTGGTGCCAGTACTACCAACGAAGTAGTCTGGTTGGAGCCTGGTTGCTGGAATCTGACTGTCTCCCCTTTAGGTGCACGGCTCTGCTACCGGAGGGGGAGACCGACTGTCTCCCCTTTGGATACACAGCTCTGCTGCCAAAGGAGGAGACGACTGTCTCCCCTTTGGCTAAACAGCCCTGTCGTGGGGGGATAGGACCGACCGTCCCTACCCCTTGTGTGGTAAGTGCAGAGACCACGGTCCCATCTGCACAGGTGTGGGGCTTACAGTCTCCCCTCCCACTGGAGTGGGAGGAGTTTGCCGTTACTGCTGGAGAGGGAGCTGCTCTGTGCTTCATCTGTGTGTTCCCAGGACCACACCCGTTTGTGGCTGCTTTGGAGCTCGATTTCTGGGCTTTGGAATTACTACAGCAAGGGGCTCTGCCTGGGCCTAGGCAAGCATGGCCCTCGGGCCTTCCTCCCCAGCCTGGGGATGGAAGGTCAGGCTGGACGAGCTGCAGGCAGTGCTGGCTTTTGGGGAAGGTAAGGCGGATACCAGGGGCCTGTCTTGGACTGAGCATCAGGCCCTCTCCCGGCAAATACGAAACCAGGTCTCCCTGTTGGAGGAACTGGCGGGGGGGATGTCTAGGAAGCTTACAGCATGGAAAAGGGAAGTGGGGGTCCCCCAGGGAGCTACGGCCCACACCAGGGCCGATATCCAGCTGCTCTCTGGGCTGCTGGCTGAGTGCTGTGAACTTGCCAGCAGTGGCCTCCACTTCCTAGAACAGCCCCCCCCGTCCCTGGAGGTGGGAGAGGGTACCGAGGAGGAGGTAGTCCCTGAGACCCCCCCTGAGGTGGCTAGTGCCCCTCAGGCCTCCTTCACCTATGCTGAGGCTGCAAAGGGTGAGGGGGTTGAGGCTAGGGTCTTTATGGAGCTACCTTCTGACAGGCTCCGGGGTCTGCTTTTGTCCCTGAAGGCCCAGCATGCCGAGGCAGACTCGGGCCTAGCTGGGGTCCAGGCAGAGCTAAGGGAGCAGAGGGAAAAATCAAACAGGACCTCTAATTACAAAAGAGGTCCTTTGAGGGCCGCTATAGCTGAGAAAAAATTAGTGGAGCAGCATCTATCCTACACCCTGCTCCAGACTGAAAAGAAAATAGCAGACATCCAGGCCATCCTGCAACAGAGATCCAAGGACGCTGCAAGGTCCAGGAGGCAGAGGGCTATGGAGGGCAGGAGGGACATGTCCTCAGGTGAGGAGTCCAGCAAGGACTTGGATTCCAACTCCCATCACTCACCTGGGGAGCCGTCTACCTCTGCCCTTGCTACTCCAGGGGGCGCTGCTGAGACAGAGAGGAAGGCCAGAGAGAAGGACAGTGAAGAGGAGTGGGACGGAGAGAAAGGTGAAGAGTGGCAGCTGAAAGTGCAGGACAGAGGTCGAGGGCTGATTAAGGAGTCTCTCCTCAAGTTTGGAAACGAACTTGGGGAGGACTCCGTAAAGGACAAAAAGAAGAAAAAGAAGAAAAAGAAGAAAAAGAAAAACATCGCCCGGCGTCAGCCTGAGACCTCTGTCAGGGGGTCTGGAGATTCCACAGAGGAGGGTGAGTGCTCAAATGCTGAGTATATGTACAATGATGATGTTCAGGCCTTGCAGAAGCCTGGGGCCAGGGATACTAACCCTGCAGGTGGCAACACCTGTATGCCCCAGAAACCTGCACAACCTGCCTCTGTGGAAGTATCTGGGCCCCCCGCCGCCCTCCATGGTGACAGGGAGACCATCCCCGCCGGTACTATGGCGTGTACCGGTGATCCCATGGAGGGGTCCTTCCCTTGCTCCCTTCCCACTCCCTCCCTTACCTGCCTTCCCTCTGACCTTCCTCTCCGTGTGGTTGCGTCCCCTGGAGTGGCTGGTACCTCTGCCTCCTGTCCTCAGGCGGCTGCTGTGCAGGATGGCACTGGATGGAGCAGTCTGGAGCAGGGTGATGGCCCTCCTTTTCCCTCTGCTCCCTTGGAGCAAGCTCGACTGCTCTCCCCTACCAGCAAGTCTCCTCCCCTGTTTGTCCCCCAGTCTGTTTCCCTGGATGTGTCCAAGTTTGTCTTCCAGTCTGTTCCCCCTGCTTCCCTATGTGTTCCCCTTATGTCTGCATGTGTAACCAGTCCCCCTGTTGTTCCTGTTGTTCCTGGTGCCGCGGGTGCCGCTGGCGCTATGGAAGACAGGATTGCAGGGGACTCCCATCATCCTCAGCCAGCAGTCCATACTGAGGAAACCGCCAGTGGAGGTAAGAAAAGTATGACTTACATTGTGTTTGACTCCATTGGTGGTTTAGGGATGGCTGAGGAGGATGGGAGTATGGATGTAACTGTAAATGTAATGATGGGACCTATTGGCCTTAGTAAAAAGGTCCACAGCCAGCCTGTTTGTATTAATGATGTTGCCCCTGCCCCTGGTGTTGTTGCCCCTGCCCCTGGTGTTGTTACCCCTGCCCCTGGTGTTGTTGCCCCTGCCCCCGGTACTATTGCCCCTGGTGTTGTTGCCCCTGCCCCTGGTGTTGTTGCCCCTGCCTCTGGTTATGTTGCCCCCGCCCCCGGTACTATTGCCCCTGCCCCTGGTACTGTTTCCCCTGCCCCTGGTTATGTTGCCCCCGCCTCAGGTTATGTTGCCCCTGCCCCTGGTTCACTGGAGTTAGTTGGTACACAGGTGGCGGGCACGAGCACGGGCACAGGCACCCTGACAAAGGGTGCCGCGGTTATAAATAGTTTAGACGCACAAGCAGGTACACGGGTTCCCCTTAGGCACTCCCAGGTTGTCACCCAGGGTTCTGGTGTGACCGAGGCCTCTGGTTCAGCGAGGGGAGTCCGTCCAAATCATTCCCAGACGGCCGGTCCCGGTGCGCCCAATGCTTGGGCATCTGGGCCACCTCGCCTCTCTGCGGACGGGTCTGCTACGCGTCCTCAGGTTTCCTTTGGGAACAGGAGGAACGTGGTACGGCTCATCTGTGGGGGTGAGACCCAGGTGCCTGACAGACGGTGGCTGGTGACCCGGCTAAAGGATATGGGATTTGCGCCCGTGGACCTGTACGCGCTCATCCATGCCTCAGGCACCCGGGAGTTCGACATCTCTGTGGCGAAACCAACCTCGCCACTGTGAACTGGAGAAGCCTGGTTGCTCGCCTGCTCCCTTTGGACTATGGCCCTGCAGGTTAAACCGTTTATTTCCCCTGCAGAAAGGCTTATTTGTGTGATCTGAGTGCCATTCATCTAATAATGTGCACTCAGATCCCAACTATCTGGGGATATGTGAAATGTCTGTGTGTTATGTGTAAATGTGACTTTATGTATTTTAAAGTGTTTTGTGTCTTTTTGCAACCATGTGCTTAATGGAGTCTTGTGTCTATCTTGGGAGATAATTGAATTACTTATCTCCAGGATAGAAGACTCTGAAACTGGTTTGGGCCAGAAAGCCATGCTTCATTTAGTCACAAAGGACTTTTTACTAACTTTTGAACCCCTTGTCTGATTTGTGCCATTTTGAATATGTTGTTCCCCTGAATGGATTGATTGTGAATATGTAATTTTATGTGAATGTGATGTATGGTTTTGGAGTTATGAAAGTTGGGTAGAAAGTATGTTTTAACTGTATGTATAATTGAGTTTCCTCTCAGGATAAGGGGAGGGAATATGTGGGATGTAACTGTGATGTGATTGGTTGTTTTATAACTCCCTGTGGGCTGTACCTGTTTGTGGATTGGGAATAAAAGAGACTGTATGTGACAGTACCTGGAGTTCCTGTTTAACCCTCAAAGTGAAGTGTCGTCTCATTATTGGGGGAAGGATTCATTGTATGCTGTTCCAGTTTGACTGCTAGGAGAGTAAACCTATTCGTATGGTTCCTATTCAACTGTCTGCAGCATTCATATGCTTGGGAGAATTTATTTGTTTCTCCGGTTCGGTGATTGTGGTGTCTGCCAGAGTGCTTGGAGTCCTCAGGAAGCGCTAGGAGCATCCTTCAGCGGAGGTACCCAGTCGGGGGTGCCAGGTGATCCGTTACATTGGTGGCAAGCGGTGGGATGGCGTCCTAGTGCGAGGTAAAGCAGCTCGGAGACACAGTTCGTGGATTTACAAATTGAGGGCAGCGCTAGTACCCGTACAGCGACCCTATCTACAAAAGAACTAACTTCAGCAGAGCAAGCATGGCGTATGACTACACTCAGGAGGAGTTTGACAGAGAGGTTAATGAGGTGCTGTCTACCTTTGGACCCAACCCCCCAGAGAGAGCCGTGCAGCTTGCCAGGAAACTAGTAGGAGAATACCTGCAATCTCTAGTAGATTTGGCCAAAAAGGAGTCCCAGGGAGCCAAAGGTGTCGTCCTTCCTCCCCAGCGGCAGTGTGTACCCCAGAGAGCAGAAGGTGTTGTCCTTCCTCCCCAGCGGCAGTGTGTACCCCAGGGAGCAGAAGGTGTTGTCCTTCCTCCCCAGCGGCAGCGTGAGTCCCAGGGAGCCAAAGGTGTCGTCCTTCCTCCCCTGCGGCAGTGTGTACCCCAGGGAGCCAAAGGTGTCGTCCTTCCTCCCCAGCGGCAGTGTGTGTCCCAGGGAGCTGAAGGTGCCGTCCTTCCTCCCCAGCGGCAGTGTGTATCCCAGGGAGCTGAAGGTGCAGTCCTTCCTCCCCAGCGGCAGTGTGTGTCCCAGGGAGCTGAAGGTACAGTACTTCCTCCCCAGCGGCAGTGTGTAACCCAGGGAGCTGAAGGTGCCGTCCTTCTTCCCCAGCGGCAGTGTGTACCCCAGGGAGCTGAAGGTGCCGTCCTTCCTCCCCAGCAGCAGTGTGTACCCCAGGGAGCTGAAGGTGCCGTCCTTCCTCCCCAGCGGCAGTGTGTATCCCAGGGAGCTGAAGGTGCAGTCCTTCCTCCCCAGCGGCAGTGTGTACCCCAGGGAGCTGAAGGTGCAGTCCTTCCTCCCCAGCGGCAGTGTGTACCCCAGGGAGCTGAAGGTGCCGTCCTTCCTCCCCAACGGCAGAGTGTCCTGCAGGGAGCAGAGACCGTCAGTCTTGCACCCCAACCACAGGACAAAATAATGAAAGGGGAGACAGCTGGTCCCCCTCTCCACCAGCAGAGAGAGTGTCAGGGAGAGGAGCCTGATACCCCTTCTCCCCAGCGGCGGTTTACAGTTCAGAGAGAGGAGCTTGTTACACCCTCTCTCCAGCGGCAGCCTAACCCAGCAAGGGGAGATGTTACACCCCCCAACAGTGCAGATGGGACTGTAGTCTCTGCACTTACAGCACAAGGGATAGGGACAGTCGGTCCTGTTCCCCAGCCACAGAGCGGTGTATCCAGAGGGGAGACAGTCGGTCTCTCCCTCCCACAACCAGGCTCCCACCAGGCTACTTCCGTGGTAGCACTGGCATCAGGGCAGAGTACCGCTGGTCTCTGCCCACTCAACAACCCACCAAGGCAGCCTAACAGTTGCCCACACAGTCGTGGTGAGGCACCTGGACATGGACAAAGTTCTCCTCTACCCAGGTGTAGTAACCAGTTATTGTGGGTGGGCTGTACTGCTGTTTCTGTTTTGTGGGTAGGTTGCTGGACTAACCAGGGCACTGACCGGCAGGAGGTCAGATACCCTGTTAGTCTAGTTGGTAAAGGGGAGAAGTGTGGCGAAACCAACCTCGCCACTGTGAACTGGAGAAACCTGGTTGCTCGCCTGCTCCCTTTGGACTATGGCCCTGCAGGTTAAACTGTTTATTTCCCCTGCAGAAAGGCTTATTTGTGTGATCTGAGTGCCATTCATCTAATAATGTGCACTCAGATCCCAGCTATCTGGGGATAGGTGAAATGTCTGTGTGTTATGGGTAAATGTGACTTTATGTATTTTAAAGTGTTTTGTGTCTTTTTGCAACCATGTGCTTAATGGAGTCTTGTGTCTATCCTGGGAGATAATTGAATTACTTATCTCAGGATAGAAGACTCTGAAACTGGTTTGGGCCAGAAAGCCATGCTTCATTTAGTCACAAAGGACTTTTTACTAACTTTTGAACCCCTTGTCTGATTTGTGCCATTTTTGAATATGTTGTTCCCCTGAATGGATTGATTGTGAATATGTAATTTTTATGTGAATGTGATGTATAGTTTTAAAGTTATGAAAGTTGGGTAGAAAGTATGTTTTAACTGTATGTGTAATTGAGTTTCCTCTCAGGATAAGGGGAGGGAATATGTGGGATGTAACTGTGATGTGATTGGTTGTTTTGTAACGCCCTGTGGGCTGTACTATGTTTGTGGATTGGGAATAAAAGAGACTGTATGTGACAGTACAGGGAGTTCCTGTTTAACCCTCAAAGTGAAGTGTCGTCTCATTATTGGGGGAAGGATTTATTGTATGCTGATCCAGTTTGACTGCTAGGAGGGAAAACCTATTCGTATGGTTTCCTATTCAACTGTCTACAGCATTCATATGCTTGGGAGAATTTATTTGTTTCTCCGGTTCGGTGATTGTGGTGTCTGCCAGAGTGCTTGGAGTCCTCAGGAAGCGCTAGGAGCATCCTTCAACGGAGGTACCCAGTCGGGGGTGCCAGGTGATCCGTTACAATCTCCTTTATGACGTCGCAGCTCCTGGATCGCTTCTGGGCTGGGTGGGAAGCGGCCAGGTCTGCACAGGGTACAAAGTGGGCAGGATTCACCGCTGTGGCCATTTCTCGCCAGGGTCTTAAGAAGGTCACTTTCCTGGTGAGAAATGAATCCATCCCCATAGCAGACATCCTTGTTTGGACTAAGAGGTTTGGGGATGTTAAATCCCCCCCCTGTTAAGATCTTAGATGAGGATGGGATTTGGACAGGCGGATGGACTGTTTCAGTGTTGCTGCGGGAGATTCGAGGTGTCACACAGCATATGCCTAATAGTTTTTTCATCGGGGCTGACCGGGTATCCTGTTTTTACCCTGGTTAGCCCAGGGTATGTCACAAGTGCGGATCGTACAGGCATTACAGCAATGCCTGTACGGTCCTCAAATGCACTATGTGCGGCGCTGTGGGGCACCTCCGGGACAGCTGCAGGGAGATCCGGTGTCATCTGTGTTCAGAGATGGGTCACACGTACCGCACCTGCCCCGAAGCCCAGCACAATGTAGAGTCCATCTGGAGTCAGGAGCCAGTGGAGATGGACTCTGCTGGGTTAGGGGTTCAGGTAGCATCGTCATCTACAAGGCCCATCTCTGGCACAAGGGTTTCCCTGCCCCAGCAACAACCCATCCTCCCCTCGGTCTCTGTAACATCTCAGGACCCTGGGAAGGCCACAAGTTCACGTCCCCTCACGAAAAGTGTACGTAGAGAACGCACTACCTCCACAGCCATTATGGGTCCCCCTAGACTCCCTCCCCCTAGGCCCCCCCCTCCTAAATTCTCCACGGTGAAGGTTACCCCCACTGAAAAATCCCCAGATGCACGTCCCTTAGATGCACAGTCCCTAGAGTGGAGCACGGTGAAAGGTAAGAAACACCCCCCTCCAAGACCTCGACGCTGCCCTCACCCCGGAAGATCGCCATACCCCCTGCGGCGAAACCCCCGAAAGGGGGAGACGCCACTTATAAGGGTGGTGTGGCACGGGCGTCATCCTCCTCTTCGGGCTTGCAGGAGGCCCCGGTGCCCATATCTAACAGGTACGAGGCACGGTCCTCCAGCTGGGCCGACTGTGAGTACGAGGAGGAGATGGCGAACCTCCCCGAGGTGGTGGCAGGGGTTGAGGTGGGACAGGAGGTCCTTCTGAGAGACGACGGGCCACTGTATCCCGGAGTCTCAGTGAAGAGGTTCCTCGGTTCCGACACGGAGGAGGAGGGGTACCGCAGAAGGAAGGGAAAGTCTCCTTATACTTAATGCCCTTATGGCGACTTTTCCTGTACTCTCTGTGGCTACGGTGAATGTAAACAGCATTAAGTCCAGCAGGGCCCGCTTTTTGGTTTACGACCACCTCAGCCGGGCTCCGTACAATGTCATCTTGGTACAGGAGACCCGGCTGGAAACCCTCGCGGCCCTGCACGCTGCAAAGCGGGACTGGAGATGGGGGCCCTCCTACTTCTCTCTAGCCACAGAGAGATATGGGGGAATCGCCATCCTATTTAAGGACGTTGATGTTAGCATCAACAGGGTTATTGAGTTGCAAAAAGGACGGTGTGTGGTTTTAGATGTCTCAATGGGCAGGCAACCTTTCAGGATAATTAATATCTATGGCCCCCAATCTAAGTGGGAGAGGAAGCGCCTGTTTATTGAGATAGAGCCTTACCTTTATACATCCCAGCAAATCCTGTTTGGCGGTGACTTTAACACCATAACTAGGCCTCAAGACAGGAGAGACGCCACTCAGAGGCTGGGGTATGACTCCTATTTTTTAAATAAGATGGTTAGTCAGGCTGGATTGGTCGATGTGTACCTTCATCACACTCCCAATCCCACGGGTGGGTACACTTATCACAGAGGTAGCTGTCAGAGTAGGATAGATAGGTTTTTCTTTAAGGAGAATTTCCCGGTGGCGGCACCCGTGCTTACACCGGTGGAGTTCTCCGACCATCACATTTTGTCTTGCGAGTTGAACGTCTATAGTACCCCACCTAAGGGTAGAGGGATCTGGCGGCTAAATTCAGACCTCCTGGTGGAACAGAGGGTTCAGCAAGCCTTCATGGAATTCTTTCACGATCAGATGACATTGGCCGACTTAGGCCAAACGAAGTCTGAGTGGTGGGAGATGGTGAAGGCCAGAACTCAACGGCTGTTTCACAATCTCGCCCGGAACATGCAGTCCTCCAGGTACAAGATGTATCTGGGCTTGCTTGGGAGGTTAGACATCCTGATCTCGCAGGGAGGTGACCCCGAGGACATTGCGGCAGTTAAAAACCTGATGAGGAGTTATCAGTATGACAGGTACGCCTCCCTTGTAAAAGAGAGGGATCATGGGTCATACCGCTCGCCCGATCCTTATCTTAGCTGCAAGCGGAAGGAAGGTACCAAGTCCATCCCTAGTCTGCGGGGCACCGACGGGACCCTAGAGGAGTCTCCTCGCGGGATTCTGAAGGTGGTCCGCGACTACTATATTGAGCTCCTCGGAAAGGGCAGCCCCCAATGTAGCGAGGAGGGAACCTCCCACGGGAGAAGGGTGGATGACTTCTTGAGCGAGCTCACGCTCCCTGAGCATAGCGACCTCTCTTTTGACGAGTTGGTCAGCGAGATCACCATAGAAGAGGTCACAGAGAGTATCCAACAGCAGAACAAGTGTAAGTCGCCAGGTCCTGATGGTCTGACGGCCGAGTTTTACCAACAGTTCTGCGACCTCTTGGCCCCTCATCTGACCGAGGTGTTTAATGAGAGCTTGGCTCAAGGATTATTGCCACCCTCGATGAGGACTTCTGCCCTGATCTTGCTGTCCAAGCCAAACGTGCTCGACACAGCAGATGTGGGGAACTGGCGCCCCATATCCCTGTTAAATGTCGACAGGAAGGTCCTGGCAAAGATTTTGATGAAACGAGTACAGGGCCTAGCGAGGCGTGTCCTATCCACCTTCCAGTACTGTTCAATCGAGGGCAGAACTGTCTTTGATGCTGTTTTCGAAGTCAGGGAAGCCCTCGAGAAGTGCAGGGATGGAGAAAGGGGGATATACCTTCTGGCACTTGATCAGTCCAAAGCTTTTGATCGAGTAGATCACCGTTATCTGTGGTCAGTCTTGCGGAAGTATGGCTTGCCGGGAAAATTCGTCAATTGGATAATCACCTTGTACAGAGGGGCCGAAAGCTTCGCTCTTGTGAACGGGTGGAGGGGCAGGACGTTTAGGATCCGATCCGGGGTCAGGCAAGGCTGTCCTCTCAGCCCACTCTTGTACGTGTTTGCAGTCGATCCCTTCATCCGAAGGGTCGAGGCAGGCACGTTACAGGGAGTGGCCAGGGCTCCGGAGAGGCCTTTACGGGTTGTTGCCTACGCTGATGACATCTCCATAGTGGTCTCCAATACTCGGGAGGCCACGGAGGTGGATGATTTAATCCTAGCGTATTCTGCCGCTTCAGCCTCTAGTGTCAACAGGGACAAGAGCGTAGTTTTCTGGTGCGGGAAGGAGGGGGACCAGTTCCCTCTTCCAGACGGTTTCCCGAGGGCCCAGCCTGAAATTAAGATCTTGGGGGTGGTGTTCAGACCAGGGGATCTGGCTCTCAGGAACTGGACCGAACGGCTTGCCATAGCTTCTAGCAAGGTGGAGGAGAGCCACAGGTGGAAACTGACGTTCAGAGAACGGGTGAACCTAATCAAAACCTATGTTCTGACCGTATTCGGCTACGTCAGTAACATCTTCCTTTTGCCCAGGTCCCTCCACGCTCGGATGTTTGCGCTGTTCTTCCGCATGTTGTGGGGGAACAGGCTGAACCTCATCAAAAGAGAGGTCACTTACCTGGCCAGAAAGGACGGGGGTCTGGCCATGGTCAACCCCATCGTCTTTTTAACTAACAACTTCCTGAAAAGGAACTTTGGGGCTCTCCTGAAGGATGAGCAGCCTGGCTGGGTATGTATATTCAGGGAGTGGGTCACACCTTTCCTGGTGGACTGGTTTCAGGGTGGGAGGGTGAAGAGCATGAGAGTTCAGCATTCTAGCTATCTTCCGTCTTCGGTCATCGAGGGAGTGGGAATTCTGCGCAGGTGGAACGTCACGGTGGAGGAGGTTCGGGACACTCCCAAGAAGCTTCTCGACGGGAGGGTCCTGGCCACCCACTTTGCTTTGAAGGACTGCCCGCCAAGTACTCTCGCCTCGGGGTTGAAAAACATCAACTCCAGGCGCCTTCCGGAGAAATACCGAGACGTGGCGTTTCTCTCCTTCCACGGTAGACTTTACGTTCGAGGGAACTTGAAGTACAGGAACATAACGGATCATGGTTGTCCTCGGGTGGAATGTTCCGGGGAAGTGGAGTCCATGGACCACTTCCTCCTCGAGTGCCCCTTTAACGTACAGGTCTACAAAGAGGTCTCAGCTGCCTTAGGCATCCCCTGCTTATCCCGCTGGACTTATGCGGAGTGGGCGTACGGGACGTCCAACTCAAGGGGGAGGGCTTTTGATTTGGGCACTCTTTATGTAGTCAGTTCAGTGGTTAAGTATTTCACTTGGATGGCAAGGTGTCAGGTTTCCCTTCAACGTAAAGACCTTTCCTGTCAGGTGGTGGTAGCAGACATTCTGAGGGCGGTTCGTGGGATCTATACCACCGAAAGGGCCTCTATGGATCCCACCATTTGGCAGCGTTTGTGGCGAAATCTCAAGGTCCACCCGCCTTGAACCGCTCCATGGGCGCCCTTGTCTTGGTGAAGGGAATTCCAAATCTGTCTTCACCTTTCCCCCGTAGATTTTGAACTGTTTTTCTTTTCATGGAAGGCTGCCACCTTTAGCAGACGAGTACCTTCCTCTGCGTCTAGGTAGTGCAGTGTAGTTAGGTTATGGTTATGGTTATGCACAGGTTATTTTTGGTATTGTTTGGGTTAGGGTGGGTTTCTGGTGTATGGACAAATTGAAAAATTTACTTTGGGTGGGGAAAAAAAACCAAAAAAAACAAACAAAAAAACCCACTGGGTTTCTTTATGGACGGAGGGATGGACTCCTTGAGGGTGGTGTACAAACTGGATTTCATGTGGGTGGTGGGTCTATGGACAAAATTTTGATTTCATGTGGGTGGTGGGTTTGGATGTGATGAACTGAGAAAAGGACCCCATTTGGGTGGTGGGTTTGGGGGATGGACGGAGGGATAGACTCCATGAGGGTGGTGGGTTTTATGAATTGAAAATGGACTCCATTTGGGTGGTGGGTTTGGGTTTAAAGTGTAGGTGGTGGGTTGGTGTTGATGGACGGAGGGATGGACTCCATGTGGTTGGTGGGTTTTATGAACTGAGAAAAGGACTCCATGTGGGTAATGGGTTTGTTTATGTTTATTTGTGTATTTTATTTCACGCTTGGTTTATGTTTGTGTTTAGCTGGCTGTGGACTCGAGGTCAATTGGGTCCCCCCTTGTTATGTAAGAGCTCCTTCAGGAGCATTTCAGCCTTTTTTCTCCCTCCCCAAGGCTCCATGAAGTAATGGAGCCCCCCGCCTTTTAATTTATCCCCTTATGATTTAGTTCCCCCCCCTTTTCTGTTAATCCCTCTCCCTGTTATTCCCAGTTATTTAATTTGGTATAAGTTTACTCCCCTATTAGTGCCCCTTCCTGAGTTTTATTTCGGTATTTATGTTTAATTTTGGGGTATTTATGTTTCATTTGGTATTATGTTTGAATTGGGTATTATTTCAGTTGATTGTTTATTATTGTTATTTTGTTATTTATTTTGTTATTCTGTTTAATTTTGGAAGCATTTTACAAAACTAAATAAAATATTACAGTCTCCCCCTGGTACATTAAGCTGTCGCTGGGGAGAGGGGGTAACAAGCTCCACTCCCGATAGAACACTCTGCCGCTGGGGAATGGAGACTGGGCTCTCTATTCCCTGCACATTGATAATCTGCCGCTGGGGAGAGGGGGTAGCAAGTTCCTCTCCCATACATACTTCCAGCCTCTGTGGAGGGAGACCGACTGTCTCTCCTCCCAATACAGAGTCCTGCTGCTGGAGAAAGGAGACTGGGCTCTCTATTCCCTGCTGGATACTCTGCCGCTGGTGACTGGAGACTGGGCTCCCAATTCCCAACAAATAACACTGCCGCTGGGGAATGGAGACTGGGCTCCCAATTCCCGGCACATCACACTGACGCTGGGGAATGGAGACTGGGCTCCCAATTCCCAAAAAATCACGCTGCCGCTGGGGAGGGAGGACACTGCTCTCCTCTCCCTGGACTTCACACTGCATTCCCGGAATATCACTCGGCTGCTGGGGGGCAGGAACAACTACCTCTGCCCCCTGTAGCTCAGCCTGTCGCTGGGGTGGGAGGACACTGCTCTCCTGGGGTGGGAGGACACTGCCGCTGGGGAATGGAGACTGGGCTCCCAATTCCCGGCATATCATACTGCCGCTGGGGAGTGGAGACTGGGCTCCCAATTCCCAATAAATCACACGGCCGCTGGGGAATGGAGACTGGGCTCCCAATTCCCTGCAGGACTGGTGGAGAGACCTTGGTCCCATCTCCACCGGCCACCTGGGGTTCTTCCCAGTAACACTCCACAATATCTTCCCAGCTGAATGGGTCTGGATCTGGGTCTCCGCTTCCCTGCTGAGCCTTCTCACTGGAGTGGAACAGATTTTGGTAACCCTGTTCCAGCTCCATCTCTCGGGTCACCAGGTGGACCAGGTCTTGCTCAATTTCGTGATTGTGGTCCCAGTCATACCTGCTCTCCCTCCACTCAAAGAGATCACTGAACCGGGCTTGTGTAGGGCTCCCAAACTCAGGCTCTGCAAAAGTCTCCCATAACAAGCCAGGACCATCAAACTCCTCTCCCTCTGGCTTGTCATGCTCGGCTGTCCAGGGCAGGTACTGTGCCCCATACCACCAGAGCGCCTGGTAGGCATCTTCCAGCCACATCTCCTGCCATACTAGGTGTTCCAATTTCCTCACCCATTCCTCCAGGGGCTGCTCTCCCAGGAAGGGCATCCGCAGGGCTACTCGCTTCTGCAACCGCTGGTCTTCCTTGGGGAAATGTGATCTGATCATCATCTAAGTCACAACAATAGACAATCACAGTCTGCTTAAACTAATAACACACAAAGGATGAAATGTTGCCATGTTTTTATTGAACACACCATGTAAACATTCACAGTGCAGGTGGAAAAAGTATGTAAACCCTTGGATTTAATAACTGGTTGAACCTCCTTTGGCAGCAATAACTTCAAACAAATGTTTCCTGTAGTTGCAGATCAGACGTGCACAACGGTCAGGAGTAATTCTTGACCATTCCTCTTTACAGAACTGTTTCAGTTCAGCAATATTCTTGGGATGTCTGGTGTGAATCGCTTTCTTGAGGTCATGCCACAGCATCTCAATCGAGTTGAGGTCAGGACTCTGACTGGGCCACTTCAGAAGGCGTATTTTCTTCTGTTTAAGCCATTCTGTTGTTGATTTACTTATATGCTTTGGGTCATTGTCCTGTTGCAACACCCATCTTCTGTTGAGCTTCAGCTGGTAGACAGATGGCCTTACGTTCTCCTGCAAAATGTCTTGATAAACTTCGGAATTCATTTTTCCTTCGATGATAGTAATCAGTCCAGGCCCTGATGCAGCAAATCAGCCTCATGATGCCCCCACCACCATACTTCACAGTTGGGATGAGGTTTTGATGTTGGCGTGCTGTGCCTTTT
>OW240916.1:326803696-326870930 GCA_933207985.1 Pelobates cultripes
GTTTTAATATTATGTTGTCTGTTTGACATAACTTATATTTATTACGGGCTAAGCTTTTTATAGGCCACAACAGTTTAACTATATTATGTGGTTTCAGAAATATCCTTTCCCTCTAATTCATACCAATCCTGTGGGTGTGTGTCTTGATTAATTGTAGTTACTGTATGCATCACCTGGGCAGCTTGATGATACAAAAACATATTAGGAAATCCTGTTCCCCCTTGTTTATATTTTAAATACGTAAGTTCTTGTCCTATTCTGGGCTTCTTGTTAAGCCAAATATAATTTCTGAAAATCTTATTAATATTTGTTAGCCAGTGAGGTTGAATCGGTAATGGAATCATCCTTAATAAGTAAATAATCTTAGGAAAGATAGCCCTTATAGAGTTAATTCTTCCCCACCAGGATATCTCAAGTTTACTCCATAGTTTAAGGAGATGAGTGGTTTCTTTTATTAAAGGGATTAGATTGGCTCTCATAATATTTTCAGGGTCATGAACTATATTCATCCTCAAATATACAAAACTTTTCCTCTCCCATCTAAAATCATATTGTTTATTTAAGAAATTATATTCAGCCACATCCATATATAAAGGCAATACTACTGTTTTTTGAATGTTAAGTTTATAGTTTGTAAGAAAGCTAAACTGCTTTATTTCTTCCATTACTGCTGGAACCTAATGCGCTGGATTCGTTAATGTTAACAGAATATCATCAGCGTACTGGCTTATCTTTAGATCTTTATCTTTCTTATGGAAGCCTGCTATAGTAACATTCAAACGTATGTCATGAGCCAATGGTTCCGCCACTATGATGTAAAGAAGTGGGGATAGTGGGCATCCCTGACACGTACCGTTTGAAATCTCAAACCAATCCGACCTAATTCCCCCTCCCACTATCCTGCCCGATGGAGAGGAATAAAGGGCCATAATTGCCAAAAGGATCTGTCCCGAAAAACCAAAAGCCTCTAGGGTTGATTTCATGTAGTTCCAGTTAACCCGATCAAAGGCTTTCTCTCCATCAAGCGCCATGGTAAGAAAGGGGTTTTTATGGCATGTACCTTAGCATAGATATTTATAATTTTCCTAATATGATTAGACGATGATCTCCCGGGAACAAATCCTACTTGATCTTCCGATATTAAGCTCGTAATTATACTTTTAATTCTTTTAGATATAATTGATGCATACATTTTATAATCATTATTTAGCAAAGCTATCGGCCTATAATTGTCAATCTCTTCTGGATTTTTTTTTGGTTTAAGTATAGGAGCAATATTAGCTGCTAACATCTTGTGTGGCAATTTCCCCGTGGACATAGCTGTATTGTAGCATTCCCTTAAACCCTGAACGAGCCTGTCTTTGTAGATTGTATTTAAAAAATCCACATACCCATCAGGGCATGGTGCTTTATTTTTTTTCATTGCATCAATAGCCTCTATTATTTCTTGGGCTGAAATATCTTCATTCAGTTTACTTATTTGTGAATATGTTTATTTGGGCAAATGCTTATCTAGAAAATATTTTTGTAAATCTTCTTGAGTAGCTGTTACTGATAAATTGTATAAATCATGATGATATTCTTTAAAAGCCGCCCTGATTTTGATTGGATCAATTATTACTTCATTAGCTAGTTTTATTTTATTTATTAATTTGGCCTTTTGATATGCTTTAACTTTACTAGTAAGAAGTTTATCAGCTTTATTTAATCTATAATAAAAATTAGTTTTCATATATTGTAAATTTCTGTTGGCTTTAGCTATTAAGAAATCATTAATTTTTCTCTCAGTTATCCTTATTTGATTTGCTCGAGATCTTGTAGGGGAAGTTATATTTATTTTGTTACATTCACTTAATTCTATATATAACTCTGAAAGAGATTTCCCTTTACTTATTTTTTCGTGCGCAGCCATACTAATTAAGTGACCTCTTATGATACTTTTAAATGCACACCATTTTATCGTGGGTGATACTCCATCCTTTTCGTTGTCTATCCAATATGTATCTATTGCTTTAGCAATTTGTTCTATATTGTCTTCCGACATTAATATTTTCTTGTCCAATTTCCATTCTGGTCTTTGTCTAGTAAATGTATCTTTCAAGTGGACCTTTACCATGTTATGGTCAGGCCAAGTGGTGGACAATATATTAGAGGATTTTGTTCTACCCAGCAGATTACGTTCTATTAGGATTAAATCAATTCTTGAAAACAAACAATGCGTCTTGCTAAAACAAGTAAAATCTCTATCGGTAGGAAGGAATATCCTCCAACAGTCCAAAAGAGCTGCATTTTGTATGATATTACTCAGTTTCTTAGATTGATTAAAGACATTCTTTGAGGGTATTTTACCTTTTTCAGATGTCTTATCTAATTTGCGGTCAATCACAGAGTTGAAATCACCTAAAACTATGAGAGTACCTTGCTTAATTTTTTCTGCTTTCGTTAGGACTTTTTGGATAAACTGTAACTGTGAAGAGTTCAGTGCCTAGATATTTACTATTGTATATAATTCTTCATCAATACCGCAGGTTAATATAATCCATTTGCCCATTTTATCTATACTCTGATGTTTTATAGAGACATTTATTTTAGCTGAAAAAAAAATTGCTGCTACTCTTTTCTTTTTCTCTTTAAATGACGAACATACTGAGAGAAGAAAATCTCGAAATCTAAATCTCCCTTCATCAGCTTGTCGCCAATGCGTCTCTTGTAGGCACACTATATGGGCATTTTCTGTTTTTATACGATCAATTACTATTTTCCTTTTTTGGGATGAATTAAGACCTTGTACATTGATAGTCACAAAATGTATCATTTATCAAAAAATTGTTTATGACTTGTATCTTGTTGACTATCAGTAAAGTCATGATGTCTTCTATTGACTTTCAAACATTTATACATAAGTATTGTGACGAGACCAATCTCGCCACTGTGCATTGGAGGAGCCTGGTTGCTCACCTGCTGCCTTTAGACTATGGCCCCATGTTGAAACGCTTGATTTTCCCCTGCGGAGACACAAAAGCCGGGTCATTCGGTGCTGGCCCTGTTTGAGCGGTGATACCCCAGATAGCTATGCCATGGAGCCCATTCGTATAATGAAAGACTATGGGAAAGACCTTGTCTCCATGGCAATTGAACTGTATGTGTGTGCTCTGAGCACCATTCAGTAATAATGTGCGCTCAGATCTGAGCTATCTGGGGATATGTTGAATGTACCTGTTTTGTGCAATGGCTGCACAGTTATATGTTTTTATGTGTTTTATTGTCTTTTGCTGCCATGTGTTCAATGGAGTTTTGCCTCTGTCCTTGGAGATAATTGGATTACTTACCAATTATCTCCAGGATAAAAGACTCCGTGGAACTGGTTTTGGGCAGAAAAGCCATGCTTCCTTTGGTCACAAAGGACTATGATCTATCTTTTGAACCACTGGACCAATTTGGATGATTTTGACATATGTTTGTATTTGGAGTATGCTGATTCTGAAAATGTAAATTTTCATTGTGTAAGGTAATTGTATCACAGGCAGAGGAGAGGATTTTGTGTGGGAGTGTCTGAGTGTATTGTATGTGTTTATTGGTTGTGTTCCAAAACCCTGTGGGTGATACTAATGTGTAAGAATGTGTACATAAGAACAATACATCCACAGCTCTGTCTGTTCACTACTTGACCCTCAACACGGAGCTTTGTCTCGTTCTTGGGGGGATTTATTGTATGCTGTTCCAGTTCGACTGCTAGGAGTGTAAACCTATTCGTATGTTTTTTCCTATTCGGCTGTTTACGGCATTCGTATGGTTTCCTGTTCAGCGGATTGGTGTTCTGCAGTAGCTGTGCCTGTGCATCTGAAAGGGGAATATCGCCTAAATGGTTTTTAACCTCTTGTGGGCAAAACGGTTCGTTACAAGTATCAATTTTCCTGGATAGATTTCTATTTCCTTTACCCTCCACATAAGTCGCTGTTCCGATACTAGACTAACATTAAACATTTTGACAAAGTCAAACTTACTAATGCATACATACATTTGTTGCGACAAAGTAGAGGCAGATAGTCTTTTTTCTGGTCTACTTTCCAGCTTCCTCTCTTTCTCTCTCTTCGTTAGTTGTTTACCTTCTTGGGCCTTTTTTGCTGCCATGAGAGAGAGGGAGAAAAAAATAAATAAAACTTTTCTCTTATTTCTTCTCCTTTCCCTTATCGTGAATCTTCCCGCTGGATTGTAGCTTTAGAGCTTCTTCCAATGCTGTAATTTAAAGCTGTTTATGTTATAATCAATTGCTCTGGATTAAGTCTGGCTTTTGTGCTAGTCTCTGGTCGTTTTGCTATTATTCCTGCTTATCTTTTATTTTTTTGGTAATTTTAAGCTTCAAGCATTTTCAAAGATAAGTTAGTCCAATCAAAGAAAAAAAAACAAGCAGAGAGAAAAAAAAATAAAATAAGATTGTATGCCTTAATACCTTAATTGGTAATTCCTTTTAAAGCCAGATTTAATCCAGAGCAATTGATTATAACATAAACAGCTGTAAATTACAGCATTGGAAGAATCTATAAAGCTACAATCCAGCGGGGGGACATTATTTATTAGGGTCCCCACCCACTGCTCCTGGGTGGGGATGTGGGGAGGACATTAGGTCCTCCTCATTATTTATAGAAAAAGGGTAGAAGGAGGCTGCACCCCAAACTGTATAATTCAAAATATGTATACGTACATAGATCGTTTACAGTTGTACATACAGTAGACCTCAAAAACAAAAAGAGATAAAGAGAAAACAATAGTGCAATTTGGTATTTCGCACTATTGTTTTCTCTTTCTCTTTTTGTTTTTGAGGTCTACTGTATATACAACTGTAAACGATCTATGCACGTATACATATTTTGAATTATACTGTTTGGAACGTGGTTTCCTGCTACCTTTTTTCTATACTTTAATACTGACAAGGTCTGGGAATCCTTGTACTGGTTACTGCTACTTACCACTACTATAAGCTATATTCTATAGTGAGCGCCTTAAACTCACCACCTTTTTCACTTACCTCCCCATTATTTATTTATTTAGGATCCCCACCTGCCGCTCATGGGTGGGGACCAGGGGGGGCATTAGGTCCCTTCTTTAATCAAAGTCCCCACCAGCCAGTCATGGGTGGGGACATTAGGTCCTCTCCATTATTTATTTATTTAGGTTCCTCACCCACCTCTCATGAGTGGGAACCTGGGGGGATATTAGGTCCCCCTTCAATTAATTAGGGTCCCCACCCCCTGCTCCTGGGTGGAGACTAGTGGTTACATTAGATTTATATCACTACTGATGCAGAAAAGCTATTTTGGAGGAAGGAGGTACTCTGACGTTAGGTCCCCCATTATTTACTTAGGGTCCCAGCCTGTCGCTCATGGCTGCCTCAGTCACTAGTAGTTTTGAATTTGTTTAGGGGCATGCGGGACTATTTAACCTCCCATTTATCAATATGGGGGTCCATCTATTGATTCCATCTGTATCAATAGACTGGGACAAACTGATTCAAATATGTTTTAAAACAACACAGTAAAATACCAATTTAATCTACTCGCCAGTTAACCTTCACACTTCATAATGGGTAATCAAGACACACATTAACACAGGCGCCAATTACACAGAATAAACTCATAACATCTGTATTCAGAACATATTATTGTAAGGTATACCAATTTTAATTTGTATCAGATTTATTCTAGGGTTTCTTATGTATACATGTATTTCCTTGGATACTGTCACGGTTCTCACCTGTTAGACAGACGGCAAGACGTGGTCGCTCTTGGAGTTCCCAACAGGGGACTTGAACCAGGGATCTTCTCAGTCCTGGTCCTGCTTTCTACCTCTGAGCCACAGCAGCTATTTACAGTGAAGACTGATTCCAATCCTGTTCATCCTGACATGGCTACTACTCTGGGGGCTGCACCTTGACTTGGCTGTGTTTCACCTGACTCTGATCAGTCATCAGCAGGGTATATAAACCCAGCCTCGCCCTGTGCTCAGTGTCAAGTCCTTGATCCTGTTTGTTCCAGTGTTCCTGTTTCATCGCTTCGCATTATTGACCCCGGCTTCCTGACTCGTTTATTCTGACTTCTGGCATCCCTTGACTTCGGCTACTCCTCGTTGTTCCTGTCCTCTGGCATCCTTTGACCTCGGCTATCCCTCGACCATCCTTCTGGTTCAGTCCTTGCCTGTCCTGCGTATTGGTACTGCATCCTGCACAGCCCCCGTGCACAGACCCACAGGCCAGGTGAATTCTTACCTGACCACCTCGGCCTGTGGCTATCTGCAAGGGTGAGCATCATATCTGCGCTACAGACTCCCAACTCAGGTAAGACCCTGACAGATACCTTATTACTTAATCTTAAAGTATTGTTTATAAAGAAGGGATCCCTTTATATAGCGCTCTCGTCTTACATATTCGTGTGAAACTTGCAAGATCTGTACCCTCTCAATAAAATTTCTCTCTGACATGATGATACATCATCCAAAATCTTATAGAAATTGAGCAAATTTTGGACCAGATTACAAAGACATGTTATCACCCAAATCTCTCTGAACTCTCAGAGACTCAACATTGTTATGCTAGACCATGTTAGGCATGGCAAACCTTTTTGGATCAATCCAGTTGAGTGTTTAAGAGCCACAGAGAAACGAATTATCAACCTTTGTCCATGATATTCTGATCCAGTCTGCATACCTGACCAAAACTCAAACCCAACACAGAGGTTTGTGGTCACAAGACTAAAATCTCAGCATCCCCGTACAACAATTTGTAGATTTTCACATTTTTTAAAAAATTTTTATTAGTCATTTTTATTCACATACATGTGGAAAAATACATTGTACAGTTTGGATATTCCTATGGTAGGATGTCATTGGTGCATTTAAGAATATTCCATGCATTGGTGGTTACAACATTACAGCATTTAATCATTGTTTGTCACATTGTGTCTACCCTACCATATGTATATAAGGCACTCATGGCCTTCTGTTATAGTTCTCACATGCTGTGAAGTTTTCTCATAACAACTAACAAACTCAACAATAGGGATGGGGGGGGAGGGACGGGTGGGAAAGTGAGCCATGCCATGCCATGGGGGGGGTCTATTATTTCTTCTTTGTTGGACGCTTTCCCCTAGTTTATTGCCAGAGTAAATGGGGCCTGCTTTTCTATACTTTTGTGCGATATACTTGATACATTGTGCGTTGTACATTGTTGTTTTTTTCCTCACAATTCTATTTATTTGGTTCATGGTATGAGCATGGCTGTCGAGTCTTCGACAGTTTAGAAATTTTGTGTGTTAATTCTTAGGGTTTCTATGGCTGTGTTCCAGTTTTCCCAGGCAATTTTCCATATCTTGTTTTTTTGGTTGGCCGCCTTTCTGGCTGCGCATTCGTATGTCTTTTTTTGTTCTATTTGTCGAGTGCATTCTTGAATTGTTGGGGCCGTTGTGGATCTCCATGCCCTACTGATTAGCGTTAGTGCTGGTATAGTGATCTGGTAGGTGAGATATGCCGTGGTTGGGGCTTTGGGGAGTTTCATATCCGTTACTGTTGATACTAGCTTAGCTACTTCTTTCCAATAGGTGGATAATCGTGGGCAGGTCCACCAAATGTGGAGCATGTCGCCTTTAGCTTCCAGAAATCTCCAGCAGTGATCTGATACTGCGGGGAACATTTTATGTAATTTTATTGGGACTAAGTACCATCTGTACAAAATCTTTTTGGTCAGTTCTATGTGTGAAGAGCATAACGTCTATTTTTTTTGAGTGGTAAATAGTTTTTCCCATTCAGTGTCTGGATAGGTGAGTTTTAGGTCCTTCTCCCAGTTTTGCACAAAAGTTAGGCTTTTGCTATGTGCTCCTGAGTTTAGGCAGTCGTATATCAGGGAGAATGATTTTTTTGTTTGGCATTTTTGCTGTTAGTGATCGTTCGAAGCTCGTCAGCCGTTGCTCATTTACAAGTTTTATTGCTGGCAGGTAATGTTTTAGGAGCCATGCTCTTATTTGCAGATATGCATATTCAGCTGTGTTTGGTAAGCTATATTGTTTTTGTAAATCTTGGAAGGTTTTGATATTTTTCCCTTGTACAATTTGTGCAAAGTGGTATGTGTTTTTTTTCCCATATATGGGAGTTGAAGTTTGGGATCAGCGACTGTAATGTGGTGATCGTCATCGCTGGTGAGTAAGCTCGTGTCAAACATAGTTTCGCTCTATGGGTGTCCCAGATGTGTTTTGTTAGAGCGGTCGTGGGTAACATCTTTAGGTTTTTGGGTTTGCTGTGGTGTGGGATCCACATAAGTGATAAGAAATGATGTCCCGGAGTGGCTGCTGATTCTAACGTCACCCACTGTGGTTTATTTTCTTGTGTTTGTGCTATAACTATAGGGTTAATATTTGCTGCGTGGTAGTATTGGCGTATACTGGGAAGGCTCATGCCTCCTTTCTTGTGGTGTCTGTACATTGTTGAATTGGCTAGTCTTGGTCTCTTATCTGCCCATATGAATTTGATCAGTATATGTTGATTTTCTGGGCAGTAGGATTGTGGTATTCGGATTGGTAATGTCCGAAAGAGGTATTGGTATTTGGGTAGGCCTGTCCAGGAAATGTATTTTTTGTGCCATCCCTGGAGAAGTGATTGAACTTGTGTCTGTAGTGTTGTATAGTTGGCCTTAAAAAGTTGTTGCACTGATTTTAGTGAATTTTATAGGAAAGTGAGTTGGTCCGTACGCCAGTCATATTTAAATTCTGATTTTAGGGCTTTTGTATCTGCATTAGTGAGGTTAATGCCCATGGCTTGCGTCTTAGCCACATTCAATTTATAATATGAGTGTTTACTATAGTCTAATAGCGTTGATGTGATTTCTTGTAGCGAGATTTTGGGGTCTGTCAGGGTAAGGAGAATGTCGTCAGCAAACAACGTAAGTTTATATTCATTTTTGTGGATTTTTATGCCTTGTATCCGTGGATTATTTCGGATCAGGACGGTGAGTTCCAGTTCTAAAATATACAATAAGGGGGATAGGGGGCAGCCCTGTCTCGATGCATTGGTTATGTTGAATGATTGAGATAGAAACCCACCTGTAATGACTTTCGCAGCGGGGTTACTGTAGAGTGTTTTTACTGCGTTTAAGAATTGTGTTGGGAAGCAGAATTTGTGTAGCACCCCGAGGAGGAAGGGCCAGTTGAGCCTATCAAACGCTTTTCTGTGTCCAAAGACAGGAATATGCTGCCACCCCCTCCCCGGAGGCTGTGCATTAGATCCAGCACCTTCCTAGTTCCATCTGCTCCCTGTCGCCCCCTAGTGAAGCCCACTTGATCGTCATGTACTATTGTTAGTATAATAGCGGCCAGTCTGTTAGCAAAAATTTTTGCAAAAATCTTGATGTCCATGTTTAATAGTGATATGGGTCTAAGATTTTGGCCTTTTACTGGGGGTTTGCCTGGTTTTGGCAGAGTGGCGATGTGCGCCATTAGCATTTCTTGTGGTGTTTGTCCTGATATTAACATAGCTTGAAACGCAGCATTTAGGGGGTGGCTTAATGTGCTGGAGTACATTTTGTAGTAAGAATTAGGGAGCCCGTCGGGTCCTGGGGCCTTGCCAGACGGTAGTGCATCAATTGTGGATGTTATTTCCTCCATTGTGATGGGGTTTTGGAGTGTTTGTTGTTGGTCTGGGGAGAGGGTTGGTAGGTGCACCTGCGAGAGGAAATTGTTTATCTCTACTGTTGTCGGTCGGTGAATGGTTGCGTCATGTTTAAGGTTATATAATGTAGAGTAATATTGTGCTAATTCGTCAGCTATATGTTGTGGGTTGTATATTTTCATACCATCTGAAGGAAATATGGGATTTTTTGGTTTTGTAGTTGTTGTCTAATTCTGGATGCCAATAATTTACCAGCTTTGTTGCCTTGAGCGTATTCCCTTATCTTAAATTTCTGTTGTATGTACATCGTTTTGTTTACATGCCAGTCATTGATCAGTTTTTGTGTTTGGTTTATGGTGGTTTGCAGGGTTGGGGTCGGGGAGAGAAAGTGTTGTGTGGTGGCATCTCTCAGTTGTCTTAATAGTGATAGAAGTTGAGCTTGAGAAGTTTTCATTACATATGCTGCACGGCTTATAAATATGCCTCTTATTACCGCCTTGTGGGTGAGCCATTGGGTTAGTGGTGGGCTATCAGGCATATTGTTGGCTATAAAGTATGTCTGTAGGGCCTCTTCTACCTCTCTTTTAAAGTTATCATCAGTTAGTAATGCTTAATTTAGTTTCCAAGGGGCTCATCCTCTGGTGGGGAATGTGTCCCTCAGTTGTAGGGTTAGCGGCGCGTGGTCTGACCACACTATGTCTCCTATTTGGCAGTCTACTGTCTTGGATAGCGTCGGGGCGGATATTAGGACGTGGTCTATTCGAGAGTGTGTCTTGTGTACTGGAGAGTAATGGGTGTAAGTTTTTTCTCCCCGGTGTAGAGTGCGCCATGCGTCGTATACCTCAAATTCCGATAATAGTTTAGTGATGGCTGTGCATTGCGTGTGTAACGTTTTATTTCTGAGTGTCTGTGGTACGGCTGTTGTGTCTCTATCTTGTGTCTCTATCTTGGTAATAGTGGACTTTGATCAGTGTGTCTCTGGAGACCGTGTCTGATAGGTGATTCCATTTGACGAGCTGTGTTGACCTGAAGGGGTCTAGTTTCATGAGTATTTTATGCAGAAAGTTCCTCTGGTTAGTGTTGGGGCTGTATACGTTTGCTATGGTATATTTAATGTTGTTTATGTTGCATAATAGTATTATGTACCGTCCTTGGTTGTCTGTTGTTAGTTTGAGTAATTCGAAGGTCTGCGATTTATGTATCAAAATTAATACCTCTCTAGCTTTCGATGTGTGTGTTGCATGGTATTGTATTGTATTGGGTAATCTTTGATACCAAAGGTATCTCTAGGTTGAGCAGGCATGTAGTTTGTCTGGACTTTATCTGTGATAGACTTTATTGCTAGTTCTTGTTGCTTTTTTTGGCGAAGTGTATGGCATGCTAGTTCTGTACTCTTGGCATTGGTCTGCTGGGAAAGGTGGTGAATTGTGTTGGGGGGCACTGGTGTCCATGGTTGGAAAGGGAAGTTAAACTTGGATTGTGTGAAGGGTTGAGTCCGGGGGTGTGGGTGGGGGAATGTGAATGGGTGGTTTCCCGTTAGGGATGCAATGCCACTAGAGTGCATCGCGGGGTTAGGAACGCTCGTCCCTGTGGGTGGCTAGTGAGCTATTGTACTCCTGGGTATATATAGACATACAGAGTTATTCTGGCCGTGGTTTTAGGCATGCATATGAAAGGTGCCAGTGGGTGGGATTGATTACAGGTGCGCCCGATGGGCTTTCTCCTTCAGTCCTGATTTTGGGCAGCTTCTGATTCCCTTGCTCTTGTAAGATGTTTACAAGTGCTTTGGGTCAATTGTTGAGCCTACTTCAGTTTGTGGCATCTAGCACGCTTGCATAAAACAAAGAAAAAGAGAATAACAACGAAAACTCTAACATAACTAAAATTGACATAACTAATTGGTTTAGAGACTTCCAATTTTGCTATCCTTCCTCGTCCGCTCTCTTGTGTTTTTATTTGGTTGTTTATTGGGAATTACATCTTAGCAATCTCAGCCGAAATAATGAATTCTAAAGTCATATCATGCGTGTTGGGCTGTGTGCTTTTTTTTTTTTTGCTCTCCCTGCTTGCTTCCTGTGACAGGTGGTATTGCACCTGCTGGGATTTATGGGGGTGGCAAGGTGCGTGTTATGTGGTTTTTGTGTCGCATTAGGCATATAGTAGTCAAATATACAAATATACAAAAATACAAAAGAAAACAGGTACTTTGTGTAGGTGTCTGACTTGGGAATTGCATCCCTCACCCTTAATCGATACAGGTATGTTTTAGTACTACAGTGTCTACTAAATAAGCATGTAAACAGATGCGATATGTGTAAGACTAGCTCGGGAGTTACGTCTTATCATCATTACCGATAAAGGTGTATGTTAATGCCCCATTATGCACAGGTCAGCAATTAAATAGATGCTTTGTGTGCATGTCTGATTGGGGGTTACAACATATCAATATTAACTGATAGAACTGAGGGCATATTTTGAGTTGAAGGTGCTTGGGAGAGATACTTGCGGTACCAGGAGGCAGTTTGGAGGATAGTCTATGTTATCAGCGTTTCTTTGTGACTCTGGACCAGTCCAGTCTAATTCTCTGTTGTGCACCTGTTGCCTGGTCATCAGGTAAGTTGTCAAGGCCCCAGGATTTTAGCTTACGGAGACCATCTTCCGGGGTGAGTAACGGTATGAGTTTTCCATCTTTGTTTGCCAGGACTTTCGTTGGAAAACCGCAGTGGTAGCGGATGCCGTTGTTTCTCAATATATCTGTAATCTGGGAGAAGTCTCTTCGCCTGCGGAGTGTCGCTGCTGAAAGGTCGGTGAAGAGTTTCACTGTGGGGTAGCTCTCAAGCGGCTTGGTTTTATTCCTGCAGGCCCTGAGGATAATTTCCTTGATGTGGTAATAGTGGACTTTGATCAGTGTGTCTCTGGAGACCGTGTCTGGTAGGTGATTCCGTTATAAGAGGTGTGGAGATGGACAATGGTGGTCTTGTGAGGTGTCTTCCCGGAGCTACTGCTCACAGAGACAGGAGACGTATCTGTAATATTGTTAAGCAAGCAAAGCAGGAAGGGGAATTGGATGTACTTGTCTATCTAGGGACAAATGACTTGGCTTGCAATGAGGTTTCAGAGGTTAAGGAAGTTTTTAGTGTTTTTGCTTCCACACTGTCATTCTCTGAAGTTCTGCCTGTGCATAACACTCAGAACGACAGGCGGATGCATATTAGGGACTTTAATTTGTGGCTTGGTGAATGGTGTCGGGAGCAAGGATTTGGCTTTATTTCTCATGGTAGCTCTGTTTGGAATGGAAATAAACTGTACAAAAAAGATGGTTTACATCTTTCTCAAAAGGGAACAAATGTTCTCAGTGAGCAGTTCAGAGGTTTTGCTAGGATGTATTTAAACTAGGAGGGGGGGGGGGGCAAAATGGTGATAAAACATAAATCCAATTGTCCCCAAAACAAGGACAGAAGGTGCCTGTAGCAAGTGTGTTAAAAAATGATAAGCTTAGAGTCATGTCTACAAATGCTTGCAGTTTAGGGAATAAGATCCATGAACTTGTGGCAATAATGGCAACTGATAGTGTAGATTTAGTCGCTGTTACTGAGACATGGTACAATAAGAAAAATGACTGGGACATAGCAATACCAGGGTACTCTTTATATAGGAAAGATAGGGAAGGCAAGAAAGGGGGAGGGGTGGCCTTGTATGTGAAGGATAGCATAAAATCTAGCCTAATAAAAGTTAGTGAGGCAAGCATAGAGTCCGTTTGGGCTACGTTAGAATTTGGTAATCACACAGTAACTCGTGTAGGTGTGATTTATAGGCCCTCAGGACAAATTGAAGAGTTAGATAATCTACTAATTGAGGAAATAGCTAAAATGACAATGAAGGGGGAAGTTATCATCATGGGTGACTTTAATCTTCCTGATTTAAATTGGAAAACAAAATTAGCTACTTGTGCCAGGAGCACACATATTCTAAACTCCCTACTGGGATTGTCTCTAAAACAAGTTGTTGAGGAGCCAACTCGTAAAGAGGCCATACTAGATTTAGTGTTAACAAATGGAGATTTGGTATCAGATATTACTGTAGGTGAAAGTTTAAGATCCAGTGATCATCAGTCAGTGTGGTTTAATATAAGAACAGTGACTGAATCACACCACACAAACAAAAGTTTTAGACTTTAGAAAAACATACTTTTCTAAAATTAGAATATGGGTAGAGGAGTCATTATCAGACTGGAGCAATTTAAATGGAGTCCAAGAAAAATGGGATTATTTAAAAGTTGCACTATTGAAGGCAACAGAAAATTGCATTAGGCTTGTCAGTAAAAGCAAAAAATTCAAGAAACCACTGTGGTACTCCGCAGATGTGGCCAAAATAGTTAAAAACAAAAAGTTAGCATTTAGGAATTATAAAAAAACCCAGAGTGAGGGAGACAAAATGATCTATAAGATTAAGCAGAAAGAGGCTAAGCAAGTTATAAGAGCTTCCAAATCACACACAGAAGAGAAAATAGCACAGTCAGTAAAAAAGGGGGATAAAACATTTTTTAGATACATAAATGAGAAAAGAAAAGTAAAACAAGGATTAGTTAGATTAAAAACAAAAGAAGGAAGGTATGTAGAAGAGGATAAAGGTCAGGCTGACTGCCTCAATGAATATTTTTGTTCTGTATTTACAGAAGAAAATGAAGGAAAGGGACCTCAGTTGAGAAAAAGGATAAATGAGTCATTTATTACACGTGAGTATACAGAGGAAGAGGTTCTATTTCAACTGTCAAAAGTTAAGACAAATAAGTCAATGGGACCTGATGGAATACACCCAAAGCTATTAAAAGAGCTTAGTGGTGTACTAGCAAAACCATTAACAGATTTATTTAACCAATCATTAACAGGAGTAGTCCCAGAAGATTGGAAGTTAGCGAATGTTGTGCCCATTTACAAGAAAGGTAATAGGGAGGAGTCGGGCAACTATAGGCCAGTAAGCCTTACTTCAGTAGTGGGGAAAGTGATGGAAACCATGTTAAAGGATAGGATTGATGAACATCTAAAACACATGGATTTCAAGATCAGAGACAACATGGGTTTACTTCAGGGAGATCATGCCAAACTAATCTTATTGATTTTTTTGATTGGGTAACTAAAATTATAGATCAGGGTGGTGCAGTAGACATTGCTTACCTAGATTTCAGTAAGGCTTTGACACTGTTGCACATAGAAGGCTTATCAATAAACTGCAATCTTTAAGTTTGGATTCCAATATTGTTGAATGGGTAAGGCAGTGGCTGAGTGACAGGCAACAGAGGGTTGTAGTTAATGGAATATATTTGAAGCTTGGACTTGTCACCAGTGGGTACCTCAGGGATCTGTACTTGGACCCATTCTCTTTAATATTTTTATTAGTGATATTGCAGAAGGTCTTGATGGTAAGGTATGTCTTTTGCTGATGATACTAAGATATGTAACAGGGTTGATGTTCCAGGAGGGATAAGCCAAATGACAAATGATTTAGGTAAACTAGAAAAATGGTCAGAATTGTGGCAACTGACATTTAATGTGGATAAGTGCAAGATAATGCATCTTGGACGTAAAAACCCAAGGGCAGAGTACAGAATATTTGATAGAGTCCTAACCTCAACATATGAGGAAAGGGATTTAGGGGTGATTATTTCAGATGACTTAAAGGTAGGCAGACAATGTAATAGAGCAGCAGGAAATGCTAGCAGAATGCTTGGTTGTATAGGGAGAGGTATTAGCAGTAGAAAGAGGGAAGTGCTCATGCCATTGTACAGAACACTGGTGAGACCTCACTTGGAGTATTGTACGCAGTACTGGAGACCGTATCTTCAGAAGGATATTGATGTCTTAGAGAGGGTTCAGAGAAGGGCTACTAAATTGGTTCATGGATTGCTGGATAAAACTTACCAGGAAAGGTTAAAGGATCTTAACATGTATAGCTTGGAGGAAAGACGAGACAGGGGGGATATGATAGAAACATTTAAATATATAAAGGGAATCAACACAGTAAAGGAGGAGACTATATTTAAAAGAAGAAACTACCACAACAAGAGGACATAGTCTTAAATTAGAGGGACAAAGGTTTAAAAATAATATCAGGAAGTATTACTTTACTGAGAGGGTAGTGGATGCATGGAATAGCCTTCCAGCTGAAGTGGTAGAGGTTAACACAGTAAAGGAGTTTAAGCATGCGTGGGATAGGCATAAGGCTATCCTAACTATAAGATAAGGCTAGGGACTAATGAAAGTATTTAGAAAATTGGGCAGACTAGATGGGCCGAATGGTTCTTATCTGCCGTCACATTCTATGTTTCTATGTTTCTATGTGTTTGGGCCGTGGTACTTGGTGCATGCGGTCTATGAACAGCATGTCAGCAGGGATATCAGGCACGTAGGTATGGAGTAGGCCTTGGATATAGGCTGGTAGGTCTGCTGTTGTGATGTCTCGGGTATCCCCCTAATGCGGATGTTGTTTCGTCATGCTCGGTCCTCCAAATCTGCAAGTTTCGTTTCTGTTCGGTCTAATTTTGCCTCCAATTCTTCCACATGGTCTGCTAGGTCATTGTGTGCGGAGGTAAATTCCTCCATTTTGGATTCCGTATGCGCTGTTCGTTGGCCGAGATCTTTAACGTCTTTGTGCAGGGAATCCATTGATGCCTGCCATGATGATATTAATTTCCTGGAAAGATAATCCAGTGCTTTGGACAGGTAAGTTGTAGTGAGGGTACTCCCTTGGTTTTACCTTTAAGTTGCAGGAGGGTGGCTGGGGATGATGGGAGTGGATGCCTCTGGTGTCCTCCGCTCTCCCTCTTCTCCGCTCTCCCCTTGCGCGGAGTAAGCTGGGAGGAAGTCACCCCCCGTCACTTCCTCCCAGCAGCACTTGCGGTGTAGCCGCAATTTTTTTTTAAAGGGGCCCGGTCGCGCTATTACGCGGCCGCAGTGCTGACCGGCCCCCTGAAGATGTAGGGCCCATCAGGTGGCCCTAAATGCTCGGCCACCTGATTGACCCCGGTGCAGATGCACCTGCGGCAGTTTCGCCGCTCCATGTGGGCCCGGACGGCCCTCATGGTTGTCACCCCCTGATGGCAGCCCTGTTTGTAGAACATTATCTTGTTACAAAATAATGAAAGAGCAGAAATGATTTGTTTTAATGAAGTTAATACCATCAGAACCCCAGTAAGGAATGTATTTCACTAATAAAGTCAATGCTCCTCTACAATTTGCATAAAAACCACAGACCATCCGTCCAGAATCTCACAACTTCAAATCATCAAACAGAAACCATCAAGTGTAACGGACCATTTTGCACAAAAGGAAAAAAAAAACGCTTAGACGATAATCCCCTTTCAGAGACAGGCACAGCTACTGTAGAATCACCAAAACTCACGAATTGAATACAAGTGAATGCTCCAAACTCCCGAACGGCATACAAGGGAATGCTCCAAACACTCGAACTGCATACAAGGGAATGGTCCAAACACTCGAACTGCATACAAGTGAATGCTCCAATCGAACTGCATACAAGTGAATGCTCCAAACTCCCGAACGGCATACAAGGGAATAAGGTAGCACTCCAAATACACAAACAGGAACCATACGAATTGCTGCTACCAGACGAACAGGAAAAGCTCCCAAGCGGCTTACACTCCTGGCAATCAGTCCTTAGCAGCATACAGTAAATCCCCCCAAAGACGAGACAGAGCTCCGTGTTGAGGGTCAAGCAGTGGTCTGTTTAATGAGGGCTACCTGCCCAGTATTTATGCAGGTCTCCCACCTGGTGGACACTCCCCTAGGGGACCAAATGGGAGACTGTGACAAAAGACAGACAAGTAGACAAATAGGACACACAGTCACAATATATTCCCACAATGCATCCTGGCTTCCTCCCCTCTGCCCTGGGAGATAATTGGGAAGTAATTAAATTATCTCCCAAGACAAAGGCAAAACTCCATTACACATGTGGGGATACAAAACCAGTATTATACTTTAAAATACATAAAGTAACATTTATTACATAAAACACAGACATGTAACATATCCCCAGATAGCTCAGGTCTGAGCGCACATTATTAAGCGAATGGCGCTCAGACCACACGAATACAGTTTAATCGCCATGGAGCCAAAGTCTTTACAGTCAGTTTCATACGAATGGGCTCCATGGGATTCCTATCTGGGGTATAACACATTCAACCAAAACTACCGAACACCGGGCTGTTCGTGCACTTCCACCGAACAAGAAGGGAGGTCGGCGGCTTCAGCGGTGTTCGCGCAAAACTGTGTCCGATTTTAGTTCCATGAAAATAGGGGCGAACACCGCTGTGCATTCGTATGTTTAAAATGGCCGCGACCTCGTGTTCGGGATACGAATGGCAGCCACCCAGCATTCGTCAATTAAGCTGCGGTTAACCGCAGCTTAAGGGAGGTTAATTGCCGGCACACTCCAGCTCCCAGGTGGTCCAGTCATTCGTATGGTTGTTCGGTAGATTGAATCTACCGAACCACAGGCAGAAAAGCACGAATGAAGCTTTTCTGCAGGTAAAAAAGATCTTTTAACAGGGGGCCATAGTCCAAAGGCAGCAGGCGAGCAACCAGGCTTCTCCAATGCAATGTGGCGAGATTGGTCTCGTCACATCAAGGAATAGATATGGAGACTATGGAACAAAATACTGCAACAAATAATACATATTGCTAATAAATGGCAGTTATTCTGCTTATTGTTATTCTTTACCCCCTTCTTTGTCTTCTAACTGTACGATTCACTTTCCATGTTAATCAATAAACACGGATGATTTTGTCCATTAGGACAAGAACTCTGCTTGTAATTCTCTCATTTACGAAAAACAATTATTACGGAATTTGGTTGGTCTGAGTGAATCTGCAGGTATCGGCTAGATGCATTCGTTGTCCGGATTAGAATTGTAGATTATGCTAGCTTTAGTGTACCTGTAATCTTAATTTTATTAATGAACGGAGGCGAGTATTTGTGTAAGTCTCTCTTACTAGAACTCCACAGCAGCACAGAAAAACAACCAATCAGAAAAAAGTTAGGTACTATAAAACTCCCCTCCCCATACATCATTTTCTCTTTCAAGCTGCGACAAAACAGAACAGAAGGCAGAAAATACAATTGGGAAGAAACGAAGTCCTAGATACAATGAATACAACAATGTCCACCATCCAAGCGGAACTGCCAAACCAGATAGCGATGATGGACTGTAAGCTGAAACGAGAGAAAAACAGAATCAAACAGGTTGGTTAGCCAATGAAATGTACTCTGAACAAACATGTAGGTACCCAATGAAGCAATCAAAATACCCTAAAATGTAGAGATCCCAACCCTACGCATGAAAAACAGACTTAAGAACAAGTCCACAAATCCAACGCTGTTTGTTTCGCTGGTACCTATTCCAGGAGATACTAGAGCAATCCTAAATGGACCTTCCAACTGTGAGAATTGACAGTAGATGGATCGATGGAGATGCCAGCTGTTGAGGCACCCCAAATACGGGAAAACACCATCCACTGTTAGATCCATTGTACGTGGGTTGCGACCTGTTTCCTAGTAGCTGGTCCATGAGCTGCCAAGCTGACCTATTAGCCATTCTCCTGTCGGTGTAAAATCCCAAAGGTCATTTGCGGACTTAGGGCCACGAGAAGCAACTGCCACCAGGTTTCGACTCTTGATGTGGAAGACGGTTCCTCCTATCAAGCCAGGGTCACCCGATGATGTGGCCTTGCAGGCAAATTTCCAACCTCAAGAAATGCGCCTAAGTCTACCACAAATTCCGTAGCAGAACCGAGTAGGGTCTTTTCGTTCCCTCATGACCTACCGGGTGAGTGGTCTCATCCGTGAATGAATTTATTATGCAGGCAAGAGTGCGGTCATAGCCTTATCCTAAGTGATTCCAGTACTCCAAATGGACCCGCGACTACGGTAGAGAAGGAACGTAAACAGGGGTTGAGATTTTCATCCAGATATATCATCGTTGAAGAGTGATAAGTGGTCAGATCCAATGGTAATTGGGGCCTGTATAACGTGCTGTAGTGAGAAAGTGAAATAATCTGATTACTTGTTTGTATGATCCTGTTCCATGCCCGACCTGTCAATGACTGGTGATATGACTGAGCCGAAGTAAATATATTAAACAAATAGGTATGTATTCACCCGTGAAAAATATCTCCTGTCCTGCTTTATAAATCACGTGATTATGTTGAACTTGGGTTTTGCATACATAAATGTGCAACCTAGATCATGGTTGTAAAACTCAGAATTTCATGTTTTTTCGCTATTATTTTATTAACTATTAAATGCTAGATTGGACACTTGTACATAGATCATGGCTGTAAATTCAGAATGTGTCGGAGCTCCTGGGCTGCACGTCACCTACAGGATAATATATTGAGACCTTTAGGTCCCTGTACCCCTGACTGTCCGGGCACGTATCTCCAAGAGTAGGCCCTAGGCCAAGGGCTCCAGGAATGTGAGTTAGGGAAACGAAGTCAAGGCCTCCCTATAGAGGAATACCTCCCTTCTTAGTCTGGAGTCCTGCAAACTCATAGCGTTCTCTAACACGCAGGCAAGACGTAAAGTCCCTTCACTCACGACAGGTGATATAGCGAAAGCAAGGGTCTAGCTTCAACCGTCCGAAGCAGGGGTTGTCTAGTTTGAGGACGTCGGCAGCCATATATGAGCCTGCCACACATCCTGAGCAATACTCCAGTGGTTGAATTGAATGCAGGAGGGACGCCCCTCTATGCCGTACTCATTGTCCTGTACAGGTACAAACCTGTGTGATGAACAAATGGACGGCACCGTAGTGTGTTGAGTGTATGAGAGAGCCGCATTCTCTAATAATTTAACCGAACTCCATGTCAGCATCAGGCTGGTAGCATGAGCAGGCCGTACCCATTAAAAACTAAATTTACTGTCTACATCTGTGTCCAGTTCTGTCTATGAGAGTAGGTCACACTCAACACATGTTCCCTGTATCCCTCTCAGTATCGTACTGAGGTTGAGGGAGGGCTGCGCCCTCTAATAATGACTCATTGTCTATTCAGTATATGAGAGGGGTTCGCTCTCTACACGTGTAAACAAAATATCAGTGAATGGGGCCGATGTGATGGAGGGCCGCACCCTCTTGTAATCCAAACTAGGGCCCATCTCGGGCTGGGCGACTGCATTATCAGTTTAGGACTAAGGTCCTGAGGTGGGGTCCCTCTCTGGCCATGAGATCTCTCCCTGAATCATTCCCTGAGAGGCGGGATCGAACTGGGAATAAACCAGACCGATAGTATACAGAGTAGTATTTAACCTCAGGTCGTGCCCATTTCCACAATTGAAAAGGGGATGCTGAGAGAATGTAACAGCAGGAAAAATGATTGAATCTACCAAGGGACTGCCCTGATCCCACGCGTGCGGGATCCAAGATGACTGCCGGTAGTCTGGGGAATGCTGGAGACGTTCTCCACGATCCACAAGTCTGGCCTCTCGATGACCCGAGTGATAGGATATGAGAAGACCAGAAAAAACAGAGAAATAACAAACCAAAGCATACGAGAAAGGAAAATACATACCTTGGGAAAATTAATGGGTAGGAAGTAAAAGACCGGAAAACCTGACTGAAAGGGCCCAGACCCAAAATGAATACCGGACATGCAGCTAAAGGATAGTAGCTAAAAGTAAGGGATTACCTAGAACCCCTGTTGATGTCTGAGCACTGGTCCCTACATGTGCATCAGAACAGAACTCTCTGTGGAGATGTGCCACCGCCGGGCTGGAGCAAACTGTGGCTGCCCGCCCGGGGATCTTAGTAGAAATCTCGTCCTCAGGGCATGAGGTTTAGTGCCTTCACCCTTTCAATCATATAATGTGCATGTATACTGTGTCACCTCAGGGCATATGGCAGCCGTGTCAATAGTGGGTATTGGGCTTTCCTCAGTATAATCTCCCAGGCCTATGGCAAAGAGGGGGTTCGGGCACCACCAGAGCAGGCCAATCCAATGGGCACAGACGCAGCAGGCCAGTGAATGGGGCACAGACCTAGCAGGCCAGTCAATGGGGCACAGACCTAGCAGGCCAATCAATGGGGCATAGACCTAGCAGGCCAGTCAATGGGGCACAGACCTAGCAGGCCCTTCAAGGTAGCACAGACCTAGCAGGCCAGACAATGGGCACAGACAGAGCCGGCCACTCACAGGAGGTGTGTTCTGCCAGCAGCAATCTGCGTGTGTAGAGCCCCCTTTCTATATAGAGAATCTTGGGGTAATTAGATGCACAAGCCACTTGAAATACTAAATCATCATGGTAGTGAGAAATTGTGCTAAGGGCACTAAAATAGGAATTCTGGCAGTCCCCCAAATGCCCTGCAGCCACTGGTCACTGGGCCGTCCATGCTGTAAAAATCCCAGTGTAGAACAGATAAAGCAGTACCCAAACTGCATCCCAACCTAGTTTCTTCAGCATTATACCTTAGAAAGGGGTGTTATGGTGACTGGTTTGGGTAAAATCTGATGCAGGGTCAAGGAAAACATATACAGTCTGATATGGTCACATGAAAAAACTGTCACAACACGTTTGTATGTAACATGATCAGTGTAAAAAACAGTGATATCTGTTACTGCTTGTTTAAAACACGAAAGGAAAAACAAGCACAGAAAAGCAAAACACTCAATAAAATTGAAAGACCAAGCTGTTAATTTATGACAGCCAAGTGTGAGAATTTGCATTGTTTCAGACACCAAAATGCAATGTTTAGTGAATAAACCAGTTTTCACTTACTGAAAGGATATTGTATTTAAATCTTTATGTAAGTCTCATATATGACAGGTGTAAAAAATGTAGTGTTAAATTTCCCATGCAATATAGAAATAGTGATGCAGGAACATTGATATACAATCACACTAGATAAGTAACCTCCTGTATAATCCATATGTGTGCTGAGTTAACCAGGAGGGTTCAATGCAGGGGAGAAGGGACTGATCCCAGACCGCCAGATAGAAGGTAGGCCCCAGGCCGCGGTCTCCAGTAGGTCTTAGTTTCCCCCCTTGGGGAAAGTAGAAAGCGAACTGCATCCCAGAATCAGTCTAACGGGCGGGGGAAGGGAACGTGCATTAGCGCTCCCTCCTCCACCCGGCGGACACACGCGGTCCATGATGCAAGCCGGCCGCGGTAGGCGGCCATGTGTAAAAGCTCTGGTCGGCAGGTAGAGCGCTCGTTCGCGAGCACCCCACGACCGGAGAAGGAAGCACACACGGGACCGCTGGAGTTGTACTCCACATCCCGGGGCTCGGAGGAGGCAGAACAGGCCGACCTTCTGAAACCCCTGAGCGGAACAATACCCGCACGATCAGAGAAGCGGGCACAAAAAGGGAACAAAAAGGGGACAGAAACAGAACGGAGGATGGGGGGACCCCAGAGGATAGGAATAAATATAGTGGAAGGAATCAAAACTCCCCACAACCCCAGAGGGAATAAGGCAGAGAGCCTAAATTACTAATACCAAGGAGTCCCCAAATAATTAATAAAGTTAAACAGTAATATAATAAAATCCCAAAGCCACCAACTAATAGCAGGAGGCAGTGGTACTCTTACCTGTACTGACTGTGGAGCAGCAAAGAGAGAGGAAATGATGTAAGGGGAGGGGAGTTTTATAGTACCTAACTTTATTCTGATTGGTTGTTTTTTCTGTGCTGTGTTATAAAATTGGTATTGCTGCATTCCGAATGCTATTCTTTGTACAGGATTCAGAGGATTAACAGAGCACCAATTTTAACCTGAATAGGGGCAGAATGCATCAAAAAGGTTTCCCAATCATAAATTATCGAACACTTGCTTTTATGGAAATGAACGATCAGTCTAAATATTATTTTCGCAATGGCAACGCTAGCAGCCAGCGAGCAAATGGTAAAATAATCCTCGGCAATGTGAGGGTTAATTGTATGGCGGCTGGTTAAATAATAAAAAATTTCTGTGGGGTCAATAAGACCCCCTTTTACTATAAGGGAGGACCTGTCATGGCATGTCTACTATACGTTTAGAACTAGCTGTAAAAAAAACAACGCATGGAGCTTGTGAAGTAAGCGGCTGGGGAGTTTAACAATCTTTCCCCTGGATTGGTGGCAGGTGGGGGCCCAAATTATTGTATTCAAGGGGGACCTACTGTTCTCCACGGTCTACAGGCATGGACTGTGGGGTCTTATTAATTAAATAATGGGGAAGGTGGATATGCTATTGTCCACCTCCAAAAATTGGCAGGTCCAACTTCCTTTCCTATGAGTGGCTATGGGTTTCCCCATTAAAAATAAATGATGTGCCCCATGCATATTATAATGTGGACCTCCTCTCATCATTAGTGAGTGGAGGCTGGGGTAGGACACTAAGTCCTCCCTCTTTAATATTATAGTTAAGTCCCCCCACTCACTGTCCATGGGTGGGAGCAGATAGGGTACAATGATCTATCTACCCGATAATATTATTTAATTTCCTTCACTCGATGCTATGTGCCCATTCAGTTATTTCACAAACCCCATCTCCAAATATGATAGGTATGTACCCACCTGCTGCATGACAGGTGGGGGCAATATGAGGTAAAACATCCCCTTATAGTAATATAGTGGGGTCTTATTGACCCCGATGGAGTTATTTATAGATTCATTTTTAGCTCTGTCCAGTTGCCACGTAACTAACTCTAGCACCACTAAGTCTTATTAACAACTTGACTGCTGCCACTGGTTTGAAGCATTCAGCGGTGTTCGGACCAGCTGAAATCCAGCTGAAATTCAGGCCTGTTGATTTCTGTCAATTAGACTTTAGTAATTAACCCTGCCTGTGTTAAACATAGTGGTAATATTTCTCAATACAATATTGAGGAAATGGTGGAGGACATAACATTGGCAACAACGTGTTTTAAGATACAGAAATGTTTTATGAATTGGGTTTTATTATTGTAGATTAATATAGTATAAGATAACACCATTACAATAAAATGTAAAAATATAAAGAATATGACACTGTTAATCTGTTGCAGTGGAACAGGAAGTCTGCCTCTTGTGTAATGTATCGGAACCTGCTCCTTCATCCCATAGTAGTAGTTATTTTACATCTACCTAACCTTAACCCAACAATAGTGAGGAGGGGGTCAATTAGCCTAAAAAGGTTAGATAATTATACTGACCATCAGAAGTCTTATTTCTGCTAATTTTTCTATTTTTCCTTCCCAATAAAGGCCAAATCAAAATCCATAACATCTTACACCAAAAAAGAAAGTTAAAGGCCCGGTCTAAAAAAAAAAAAACAAAACAAAAAAAAAAACCACAGAAAATACATCAAAATTGCAGCACAATAAAAATGTATGCATTTTTACCCATGAAGTGTTTGCCACAGAATGAGCGCTCCTAGCGAGGCAAGCCCCTTTATTGGCTTCCCAAAACATAACTACTGCAAAGCATAGGAAAATTTCTCATTGTTTGAGATATGACCAAGTGATCTCCAATTGGTTGGCATAATTCTGCTCTAAGTTAGATTATTGCCTGGATTCATTCACTGTGAGGTAGTATGAAGAAGCTGTATCTACTGGTGTGTTTGGTGCCTATAGATAGGTGAGACGGCTATACAGTAATCTGCAACAAACAGGTCAAGGAGTACTGAATCACAAGAATGAAGGAGTCCTACAAAACATGGTTAATAAGAACAAGCTCAGTGAACTGCAATAGGACAGCATCTATTCATTATAATAGAAACATAGAAACATAGAATGTGACGGCAGATAAGAACCATTCGGCCCATCTAGTCTGCCCAATTTTCTAAATACTTTCATTAGTCCCTAGCCTTATCTTATAGTTAGGATAGCCTTATGCCTATCCCACGCATGCTTAAACTCCTTTACTGTGTTAACCTCTACCACTTCAGCTGGAAGGCTATTCCATGCATCCACTACCCTCTCAGTAAAGTAATACTTCCTGATATTATTTTTAAACCTTTGTCCCTCTAATTTAAGACTATGTCCTCTTGTTGTGGTAGTTTTTCTTCTTTTAAATATAGTCTCCTCCTTTACTGTGTTGATTCCCTTTATATATTTAAATGTTTCTATCATATCCCCCCTGTCTCGTCTTTCCTCCAAGCTATACATGTTAAGATCCTTTAACCTTTCCTGGTAAGTTTTATCCCGCAATCCATGAACCAGTTTAGTAGCCCTTCTCTGAACCCTCTCTAAGGTATCAATATCCTTCTGAAGATACGGTCTCCAGTACTGTGTACAATACTCCAAGTGAGGTCTCACCAGTGTTCTGTACAATGGCATGAGCACTTCCCTCTTTCTACTGCTAATACCTCTCCCTATACAACCAAGCATTCTGCTAGCATTTCCTGCTGCTCTATTACATTGTCTGCCTACCTTTAAGTCATCAGAAATAATCACCCCTAAATCCCTTTCCTCATATGTTGAGGTTAGGACTCTATCAAATATTCTGTACTCTGCCCTTGGGTTTTTACGTCCAAGATGCATTATCTTGCACTTATCCACATTAAATGTCAGTTGCCACAATTCTGACCATTTTTCTAGTTTACCTAAATCATTTGTCATTTGGCTTATCACTCCTGGAACATCAACCCTGTTACATATCTTAGTATCATCAGCAAAAAGACATACCTTACCATCAAGACCTTCTGCAATATCACTAATAAAATATTAAAGAGAATGGGTCCAAGTACAGATCCCTGAGGTACCCCACTGGTGACAAGTCCAAGCTTCGAATATATTCCATTAACTACAACCCTCTGTTGCCTGTCACTCAGCCACTGCCTTACCCATTCAACAATATTTGAATCCAAACTTAAAGATTGCAGTTTATTGATAAGCCTTCTATGTGCAACAGTGTCAAAAGCCTTACTGAAATCTAGGTAAGCAATGTCTACTGCACCACCCTGATCTATAATTTTAGTTACCCAATCAAAAAAATCAATAAGATTAGTTTGGCATGATCTCCCTGAAGTAAACCCATGTTGTCTCTGATCTTGAAATCCATGTGTTTTAGATGTTCATCAATCCTATCCTTTAACATGGTTTCCATCACTTTCCCCACTACTGAAGTAAGGCTTACTGGCCTATAGTTGCCCGACTCCTCCCTATTACCTTTCTTGTAAATGGGCACAACATTCGCTAACTTCCAATCTTCTGGGACTACTCCTGTTAACAATGATTGGTTAAATAAATCTGTTAATGGTTTTGCTAGTACACCACTAAGCTCTTTTAATAGCTTTGGGTGTATTCCATCAGGTCCCATTGACTTATTTGTCTTTACTTTTGACAGTTGAAATAGAACCTCTTCCTTTGTAAACTCACGTGTAATAAATGACTCATTTATCCTTTTTCTCAACTGAGGTCCCTTTCCTTCATTTTCTTCTGTAAATACAGAACAAAAATATTCATTGAGGCAGTCAGCCTGACCTTTATCCTCTTCTACATACCTTCCTTCTTTTGTTTTTAATCTAACTAATCCTTGTTTTACTTTTCTTTTCTCATTTATGTATCTAAAAAATGTTTTATCCCCCTTTTTTACTGACTGTGCTATTTTCTCTTCTGTGTGTGATTTGGAAGCTCTTATAACTTGCTTAGCCTCTTTCTGCCTAATCTTATAGATCATTTTGTCTTCCTCACTCTGGGTTTTTTTATAATTCCTAAATGCTAACTTTTTGTTTTTAACTATTTTGGCCATATCTGCGGAGTACCACAGTGGTTTCTTGAATTTTTTGCTTTTACTGACAAGCCTAATGCAATTTTCTGTTGCCTTCAATAGTGCAACTTTTAAATAATCCCATTTTTCTTGGACTCCATTTAAATTGCTCCAGTCTGATAATGACTCCTCTACACATATTCTAATTTTAGAAAAGTCTGTTTTTCTAAAGTCTAAAACTTTTGTTTTTGTGTGGTGTGACTCAGTCACTGTTCTTATATTAAACCACACACAAACCGCAGCAAACCACAAACCATAACACTCCCGACAACAAAACAGCCAAACAAAAGGTCCAGGCACTTTCATTAGATCAGACGTAGATCAATGTTTCAGATCAATGCTGGAGCCTTTATCAAGCCATCACTGAACTGACAAAGTAACGCACCTTGGACGAACCAAGAAACCACAGATGGGTCAAAAGGTATGTCAATGCAGAAATGACATTAAGGAATCTGGTGTGAATATCCAGAATGTTCCTGCAAAGCGACATATCATCCATAATACTTCTAGCAATGATATATCGGGATGGTTTCTACGTTTGGCAGCTGAATATTCACCAGTTATACTACACTATAAAAGCTGTCATTAGTAAATCTGGGTCTGAGAGGTTACCCTGGAACTAGTTAGTTATCCCACAGCAGACAATAGCCAATCATACATTAAGGACATTGTGGATTTCGTCCTCGGATCTGTCTATTTCTTGATGGACATTTCTATATTATGGGATGTTGAAATATTAGAGATACATAACATATGTAGACCTTTCATTGTTTTATTGAATTGATACAAGGGGCCTATGGGTATAATCTTTCTATTTTTTCATGATTTGATCAGCTTATATTGTCTTTGTACCTAAAATCACCCCAACTGCCCCAGATATTATAAAAACCGAGCTTTATTTGCTAATTACTGATCCAACATATTTTTACAGAGCTTCCAGCCTAACCTGATCATAGTGTGGAGTGTCCATCTGTGTGAATATACATGGCTTTGTGTGTGAATGCAGGTGTGACGAAACTGCCTGGTACCTGTATGCAGAATCCCATTCTTTCGTGTGTCTTCCTTTGAAGTACTGTGCTTCCCCTTATGTGTTACTATGTTTCCCCTAATTTTTCATATTTTATGCCTGTTTCCCCGCTCGGGAGCATTCATACGAATGGACCCCATTTGTCTCCCGAACGGGGACTGTCCCAGTGCCCCATTAGAACGTTCCCGCTATTTAATCAGAACGTTCACACTTGTAACATAATTGCGAAACCGCAAGGGAAGTAACTAATGAGTGGTCCCTTAGGTGGCCTCATTCCCTCGTCCTCCCACTTGTCTCCCCAGTCATCTCCCAATTCCCTGTCTCTAACCACGTGTCTCTCCCTCCCTCACTCACTTCTAACCTAGATACATTGATTACATTTGCTCAGAAATCCTTTTCTATTTTGGTTTCTTAGTCTTAGGTGATTAGAGGGTTTAACTTGATTTATGTGTTTGCATTTTATCTCTTGTATATTATTGGCCATTTCATCTGAGTTTATGCATTGAAAACCGCCTTCTTCACATTACTGTTTTTCCAACCACGCTGAGTGGCCTGAAACGTTTACTTCTGAGTCTCATATCAGTCTCTCTATAATTTTTATAGGGTTCTCAGTTCATTTGTTGGAGAGGAAGAATGGAAAGGCGTGTTATCTATGCCAAACTTCACCTGAATGTCCCAGAATCCCAAAGGAACTCATACCCTGGGGCACAGACAGAAGGTAAGCGCATCTTTGTACTGCTATCTAGACTTTAATATTATAGTCACACAGCTTCAACTCATACAAGGTTCCTCAATAGCTACAACCTATACAAGGATTTCAAGATCAAGACAACATGGGTTTACTTCAGGGAGATCATGCCAAACTAATCTTATTGATTTTTTTGATTGGGTAACTAAAATTATAGATCAGGGTGGTGCAGTAGACATTGCTTACCTAGATTTCAGTAAGGCTTTTGACACTGTTACACATAGAAGGCTTATCAATAAACTGCAATCTTTAAGTTTGTATTCCAATATTGTTGAATGGGTAAGGCAGTGCCCAAGGGCAGAGTACAGAATATTTGATAGAGTCCTAACCTCAACATCTGAGGAAAGGGATTAAGGGGTGATTATTTCTGATGACTTAAAGGTCGGCAGACAATGTAATAGAGCAGCAGGAAATGCTAGCAGAATGCTTGGTTGTATAGGGAGAGGTATTAGCAGTAGAAAGAGGGAAGTGCTCATGCCATTGTACAGAACACTGGTGAGACCTCACTTGGAGTATTGTACACAGTACTGGAGACCGTATCTTCAGAAGGATATTGATACCTTAGAGAGGGTTCAGAGAAGGGTTACTAAACTGGTTCATGGATTGCGGGATAAAACTTACCAGGAAAGGTTAAAGGATCTTAACATGTATAGCTTGGAGGAAAGACGAGACAGTGGGGATATGATAGAAACATTTAAATATATAAAGGGAATCAACACAGTAAAGGAGGAGACTATATTTAAAAGAAGAAAAACTACCACAACAAGAGGACATAGTCTTAAATGTTTAAAAATAATATCAGGAAGTATTACTTTACTGAGAGGGTAGTGGCTGCATGGAATAGCCTTCTAGCTGAAGTGGTAGAGGTTAACACAGTAAAGGAGTTTAAGAATGGGATAGGCATAAGGCTATAGGAGCTAAAAGAGAACAATGAAAGTATTTAAAAAAAATTGGATAGACTAGATGGGCCGAATGGTTCTTATCTGCCGTCACATTCTATGTTTCTAGGTTCCTTCCCAGCTACACCCCAAACAAGGTACCTCCACAGCTGCACCCTATACACAGTTCCTTCACTAATACACTTCTTTTCCTCTGTGTCTCATCTCGGCAATGACAGCCAATACCCATCTACTTACCCTGGCTGCTTCTACATTAAAACATGATCCCCAAGTATTCACAAGCTTCATTAATGTCCTCCTAAACCCACTCTCAGTGTTAGCAATGTATTCTATAGTATATATACGTAATATTAATAGAACACTAAATTTATGTTCATAGTTTGGCAATCATTTCTACAGAACTAGTGCAGATTAAGATCAATAATTTAGAATATTATTTTTCAGTCCTGGATATGGAAATGCCTTATTATATGTTGGCAATCCAGTTCTGGCAATCCTGCAATCCTGTTTGCAGTAAAAGGTACAGTGTACGCAGTTAGTTAGAATGGCGTTACCAGCTTTTAACCAATTACCTGTCGTAGCAATCTAGACTCAGGTCTGTATCGTACAGTATAAGGAACACACGGATTGTGATTGTAGCTGTATTCCATGTGAATTGGCGTTTGGGTTCATTTATTAATACTGTGGGTTTTAGAGCAGGTAAATAAATGATTTATTTTATTAAGAGAGAGCATGGGATACATCATTGTTACATCTTTCAGTTTTCCTGGAATTTATTAAGTTAGGAGATAACAGACATGCGCTATATCAGACATGCCTTGCTTCCCAGTGACACAATCAGATAAAGGGATACAAACCATGCCGCCATATTGACCAGCGTCAAGCTATCACGCAGTCAGCGCTATCATGTCTCATGACTCCGCAGAGAACAACACCTATATTTAGCTGTCAGGCCATTTAAGACTCCTGAAATAAAGCCACACTCAGCGCTATCGCATTAGCAGTGAGGGTTTATTGTAAGTTTACAGTATAAACTATGGATTGGAATTTTTCTTTGCTTACAAATTCAAATATAACAAAAAGTTATAAGTAATGCAACAAACACATTTTTAAAGTGAACTTGCTGAACAACTACAAGTTACATTCTTATAAAATGTTTAAAAAATACACATTGTGTTTTCACATTGACATAATTTCAGCTTTAAAAACATATTTAGCCTTCTATAACTATATATTTCAATAAAAAATAGCAATTGCATATTGCAAGAGAAATACATTATTTTTGTTATTTTGTGTAATTAATCATTTATGCAGAATACGTACAGGAATATAATATCTGAAAAAGAAAACATATATATTAACCCCTTAAGGACATAGTTTCAGAAATAAAATGGAATCATGACGGAATATTTCCGTCATGTGTCCTTAAGGGGGTAAATAAAAATTATAACATTATAGTACCATATCTCATTATACAATATACATGGTCTTATCTCCATCTGAATTTCCATACCATGGTAACAGTAAAAATAATCATTTAAATTATAAATGCATCATTGTTTGAAATTTCTTCTTTCATAAACAGGTGCCTGTGATTTAAATATAATATAAAGTGTAGTGAGTCCATAGTCAGTACTGTGCTTTATATATAATGTAACATGTAACGTGTAACATGTCTGTACTGTGCTTTATATATAATGTAACGTGTAACATGTCAGTATTGTGCTTTACATATAATGTAACGTGTAACATGTCAGTATTGTGCTTTATATATAATGTAACGTGTAACATGTCAGTATTGTGCTTTATATATAATGTAACGTGTAACATGTCAGTATTGTGCTTTATATATAATGTAACGTGTAACATGTCTGTACTGTGCTTTATATATAATGTAACATGTAACGTGTCAGTACTGTGCTTTATATATAATGTAACGTGTCAATACTGTGCTTTCTAAATAATGTAATGTGTAATGTGTCAGTACTGTGCTTTATATATAATGTAACATGTAACGTGTAACATGTCAGTACTGTGCTTTATATATAATGTAACATGTAACGTGTAACATGTCAGTACTGTGCTTTATATATAATGTAACGTGTCAATACTGTGCTTTCTAAATAATGTAATGTGTAATGTGTCAGTACTGTGCTTTATATATAATGTAACATGTAACGTGTAACATGTCTGTACTGAGCTTTATATATAATGTAACGTGTCAGTACTGTGCTTTATATATAATGTAACATGTAACGTGTCAGTACTGTGCTTTATATATAATGTAACGTGTCAATACTGTGCTTTCTAAATAATGTAATGTGTCAGTACTGTGCTTTATATATAATGTAACGTGTAACGTGTAACATGTCTGTACTGAGCTTTATATATAATGTAACGTGTAACGTGTCAGTACTGTGCTTTATATATAATGTAACATGTCAGTTCTGTGCTATATATATAATGTAACATGTCAGTTCTGTGCTATATATATATAATGTAACGTGTAACATGTCTGTACTGTGCTTTATATATAATGTAACGTGTAACGTGTAACGTGTCACTACTGTGCTTTATATATAATGTAACGTGTCAATACTGTGCTTTCTAAATAATGTAATGTGTAATGTGTCAGTACTGTGCTTTATATATAATGTAACATGTAACGTGTCAGTACTGTGCTTTATATATAATGTAACGTGTCAATACTGTGCTTTCTAAATAATGTAATGTGTAATGTGTCAGTACTGTGCTTTATATATAATGTAACATGTAACGTGTCAGTACTGTGCTTTATATATAAATATATGGCTTACATATAGCGATACGCCAGTACTGGCCTTTGCCATAATGCCAACATATCGAGTTCATTACTATATATATAATGTAACATATCAGTTCTGTACTTTCTCTCATATATCATACTGTACTTTCTAAATAATGTAGTAATGTAATGTGTCCAGTACTGTACTTTATATATAATGTAACATGTAGCGTGTAACATATCTGTACACAATACTTTATATATAATGTAGCGATGTCAGTACTGTGCTTTATATATAATATAACATGTCAGTTCTATGCTATATATATAATGTAACTTACGTGCGCCGGCATGTCTGTACAATACTTTATATATAATGTAGCGTGTAGCATTAATAGCATTAATCCAGTACTGTACTTTTATATATAATGTAACTTTTGATGTCAATACTGTATAGCACCACAATGAAAATGCTGTGTAACATGTCAGTATTGTGCTTTATATATAATGTAACGTGCAACATGTCTGTACTGTGCTTTATATATAATGTAACATGTAACGTGTCAGTACTGTGCTTTATATATAATGTAACGTGTCAATACTGTGCTTTCTAAATAATGTAATGTGTAATGTGTCAGTACTGTGCTTTATATATAATGTAACGTGTAACGTGTAACATGTCTGTACTGAGCTTTATATATAATGTAACGTGTAACGTGTCAGTACTGTGCTTTATATATAATGTAACATGTCAGTTCTGTGCTATATATATAATGTAACGTGTAACATGTCTGTACTGTGCTTTATATATAATGTAACATGTAACGTGTCAGTACTGTGCTTTCTAAATAATGTAATGTGTAATGTGTCAGTACTGTGCTTTATATATAATGTAATGTGTCAATACTGTGCTTTCTAAATAATGTAATGTGTAATGTGTCAGTACTGTGCTTTATATATAATGTAACATGTAACGTGTAACATGTCTGTACTGTGCTTTATATATAATGTAACATGTAACATGTCTGTACTGTGCTTTATATATAATGTAACGTGTCAATACTGTGCTTTCTAAATAATGTAATGTGTAATGTGTCAGTACTGTGCTTTATATATAATGTAACATGTAACGTGTAACATGTCTGTACTGAGCTTTATATATAATGTAACGTGTAACGTGTCAGTACTGTGCTTTATATATAATGTAACATGTCAGTTCTGTGCTATATATATAATGTAACATGTCAGTTCTGTGCTATATATATAATGTAACGTGTAACATGTCTGTACTGTGCTTTATATATAATGTAACGTGTAACGTGTCACTACTGTGCTTTATATATAATGTAACGTGTCAATACTGTGCTTTCTAAATAATGTAATGTGTAATGTGTCAGTACTGTGCTTTATATATAATGTAACATGTAACGTGTAACATGTCTGTACTGTGCTTTATATATAATGTAACGTGTCAGTACTGTGCTTTATATATAATGTAACATGTCAGTTCTGTGCTATATATATAATGTAACGTGTAACATGTCTGTACTGTGCTTTATATATAATGTAACGTGTAACGTGTCACTACTGTGCTTTATATATAATGTAACGTGTCAATACTGTGCTTTCTAAATAATGTAATGTGTAATGTGTCAGTACTGTGCTTTATATATAATGTAACATGTAACGTGTCAGTATTGTGCTTTACATATAATGTAACGTGTAACATGTCTGTACTGTGCTTTATATATAGTGTAACGTGTCAGTACTGTGCTTTATATATAATGTAACGTGTCAGTACTGTGCTTTATTTACAATGTAACGTGTAACGTGTCAGTACTGTGCTTTATATATAATGTAACGTGTAACGTGTCAGTACTGTGCTTTATATATAATGTAACGTGTAACGATATAGCTTGGTGCTACTTCTAAGTGCTGTTTCTAAGTGTGTAGTTGGAGATATTCTGGAGAGTTTTACAGAAGCTTCAACTGTCTAAGAGTTGTGCTAAGAGCTTTCTTTTCTACTGTTACAGGTAAGATTCATCTGTAGGAAAAGGTTACTGATTGCACAAGGTTTGAATTCCTGTTGGTAATTGTGACAAAGTGCCCTTCGCCACTTGGTCCTGGAGAGGCCTACTTGCCAGCCTCCTCCCCTGTGACTATGACTCTTTCATGGATCTGGCTTTAAAGCCCCTAGTCTACCTTCAGACAGACTATTTATGTAGGCTGCTTTATTTATCTTATGTTTTAGTCACCCTGTACCCATTATAGGTGCAGGGTGTGTGTAATGTAATTGTTTATAGTGTGTGTGTGTGTACTGTGTAATGTATTGCCTGCTCTCTTGTATTGCTGAGGTTTGCTACCAACTAGGTGGGTTTGGTTATGGAGCTGGTCTAGTGCCCTCTGTTGGTAGCAACAGCAATATGCACTACCTGAATTGCAAGACTGGTTCATTTGCATATTCGGGTAGATTTGCATATTGCTAATTCTGCAGGCAGGTGAGATATTTACTGTTAAATATTGTCTCCCCCACACCTTTAAAATATGCCATTGTGTTGTGATAAGTCACTGTGTGTTTCTTGATATGGTTTGACTGTTTGTGATTTTATTGAGTTTTCACAACAATGTTATTGTGGTGACCCTATTGGCTGGTCCCAAGGGAATAAAGGTTTTGACAGTTCTTCTTGATTCCTCTAAACATAGCCTTGTCTCGTTATTGGAGGGACCTGTTATAATCACACTGGGGATTGCTATGCTCTGCATGCTCCCCTGAGCTTGAGTCACTTAGCTCTTTTAAGAGCTTGATCCTGACATGCCCTCCTTGGAGGAGGGGTCTTCACCACACAGTCCTGGATGCTGGAGGTTCATACAGGGTGGAAGGAAGAGTTCTTTCCCACACAGTCCTGGTGGACAGAAGCTGATCCAGGGTGGAAGGAAGACGGCGAGACTCCGGTCAAGATACGGCAGTTGCGGAGTCTGCGGTGGTTGTGGTGTCTGCTGCAGTGCTTGGAGTCCTCAGGAAGCGCTAGGAGCATCCGTCAACGGAGGGTACTCGGTCGGAGTACAGGGAGCTCCGTTACAGTAATTATAAGGCATTTGATTTGATTAAGCTAGTTACTTGCTATTGATTGCTGGTTAATTAGCTATTGTTTGCAAATAAGCAGAGGCCTACCCAGGTGTTAAACATTCCTAGTGGGCGGTGATTTTAAGAGTTATATAAGGCCTGGTTCCATTAGCTTGTCGCTACTTCTAAGTGCTGTTTCTACGTGTGTAGTTGGAGATATTCTGGAGATAAACTGGAGGTAATCTGAGGTATTCAGGAGGATAAATACAAAGTTAAGATTTGTTAGATTTAAATTATTCTCCTAATTGGAATGGCAGACTTAGTTCAGTGTAATAGTTGCTATGCATTTGTTTCACATTCCACTTTTTGGAGGTTTGGTTGTTGTCTAATCTGTAGACAGTTTTCTATCTTGCGGCAGGAGATTGTATTTTTGAAGTCTGAGATTTGTATATTATCTGGTGAACAAACTCAGACTGGAACTGCTGGAAAGCCACTGCCGCAGAGACATACTAGGAAAGGCAGATGGATTACTGCAGGATCTGGTAGACTTAGAGTTGTGGATAAAAGGCATATTTCACAGTCTGTTGCTATACATAATTCATTTTCTGCACTTTCAGAGTGTAATGGTGTTGTGGAGAGAGGCACTGAGGCTAGTGGTGTTGTGGAGAGAGGCACTGAGGCTAGTGGTGTTGTGGAGAGAGGCACTGAGGCTAGTGGTATTGTGGAGAGAGGCACTGAGGCTAGTGGTATTGTGGAGAGAGGCACTGAGGCTAGTGGTGTTGTGGAGAGAGGCACTGAGGCTAGTGGTGTTGTGGAGAGAGGCACTGAGGCTAGTGGTGTTGTGGAGAGCGGCACTGAGACTAGTGGTGTTGCGGAGACCGGCTTGGAGACTATGGTGAGGCCTAATAGAAAGCAGTTGTTGTTGGGGGATTCCATTATAAGAGGTGTGGAGATGGACAATGATGGTCTTGTGAGGTGTCTTCCCGGAGCTACTGCTCACAGAGACAGGAGACGTATCTGTAATATTGTTAAGCAAGCAAAGCAGGAAGGGGAATTGGATGTACTTGTCCATCTAGGGACAAATGACTTGGCTTACAATGAGGTTTCAGAGGTTAAGGAAGTTTTTAGTGTTTTTGCCAATGATATACGGCAGGTTGCTTCCACACTGTCATTCTCTGAAGTTCTGCCTGTGCATAACACTCAGAACGACAGGCGGATGCGTATTAGGGACTTTAATTTGTGGCTTGGTGAATGGTTTCGGGAGCAAGGATTTGGCTTTATTTCTCATGGTAGCTCTGTTTGGAATGGAGATAAGCTGTACAAAAAAGATGGTTTGCATCTTTTTCAGTACTGTGCTTTATATATAATGTAATGTGTAACGTGTCAGTACTGTGCTTTATATATAATGTAACATGTAACATGTCACTACTGTGCTTTATATATAATGTAAAATGTAACATGTCAGTACTGTGCTTTATATATAATGTAACATGTAACGTGTCAGTACTGTGCTTTATATATAATGTAACATGTAACGTGTCAGTACTGTGCTTTATATATAATGTAATGTTTAATGTGTCAATACTCTGCTTTATATAACTTTTAACATGTTTAATTTCATTTCAGAGCTATCAAAAATAAAAAGTAATGTCTCCATTGATCTAGCAGACCATCAGGAAGAAACCACCAGGATTAAATCTCGAAGACTCTCCCCGAATCGCTGTAAATAATTACTTTCTGTGAGGGCAGTAGGGCATGTTATTGGGATTTTCTGTAAATATAAAGGCATCTCAATTATGGGCAAATAGAAATATATAGAATGTGATGGCAGATAAGACCCAATCAGTCTAGTCTGCCCATAAAATAAATAATGAAATCCACTAAGGTATTCACTAAATACCAAATTGTAGCCTCAATTTATTAATGTTTGATTTTCTTTTTAAAGGATTTAATATTACAAAACATTTAAATTGTTTGATATTTTGATATTTTCAGTGTATTAATACATTTATTTATACACAAATATACATAGATCACATTTCTGGGCGAGTTAAAGGACTGATCTTCACCTTGATTGCAGCCTGTGCCGTTCTCCTGACTGTCTCTGTATGCCTGGGAATATACGGTAATGATGTTAACCCTACCCTGGGTCCTCCATCCCTGCTTGGGACGTAATCTCCCCAAAAACAGAATGTACTAATTACACCATCATTTTATAAACTAATCACAAATACATCTTCAACTATATCTCTATATCTGCACTATTCCTCACCAGATATTAAAGGGATTCTCCAAGCACCATAACTGCTACAGCCTGTTGCAATGGTAATGGTAAAGCCTGATAAGGAGAGATATCAGTTACACCTCACTGATGAGGCCCAAAGAATTCCAGAATTGAAGAACACCTTGTGTCTAGATGGAATATTTAAAGTGCCACATTACCTTATTTGTCTACTGAGCTTTAAGTTAATTTCTGTTTCATGTGATACATTTTCTCCATGAGGTTATGCTAATATAGATTCCAAATAACCTGTGTTTTCAGTAGCTGGACTGTCTTCTGAGGAGCAGAGAACATCTGAGGAATCCCCATGGAACATTACACAAATAGAGGAGAAAGTGCGATGTCTGGAAAAAGCCATCAATGACCCAGGTCAGTTCATTTACTGATACAATGGGTGAAAGTGATTAATTTTATACAATGAATGCTGGGGTTTCTATATTATTTTTTCTTAATAAATTGTAATTGCTTAATGTACAGTCAGCATTTTCTAAAGCTTTTACAATGGAAATAGATGGGGTATCAACATGGAAAATTAAGGAAATTAAGAAACCATTCAGACATAGGCTGAAAGCATGAGATTTACAAGCAATGAGACCAGTAAACAGGAATTCCAGTTTGGCAAACAACATGGCTAGCAAATGGGAATTCCAGCTTGTCAAACCATGCTGCCAGGTGTTGTGCATTTCTTCTGGATTACAATGAGGTTAGACCTCATGGGGTCAAGGTTATTTTTGAGAGCATGACATGAGTGAATACAGCTTGGTTTCCACAGTGAAACTGTGACAGAACCATCTGTCTGGTTATTGCGGTGCATTCGTCTGTTTCTGCCCGTTCGTGTAAATGGCTGTTTTCTATAGCCCAGCCATACGAATGACCGTTTTCCCCGAACAAAACTACCGAACGGATGGCCACCCAGGAGAGAAGTGTGCTGCTGGTTAACCTATTGATCCCAATTAGAACGTTGTGGTTGTGACAGATTCATCTGTATTGCTGGTTCGTCTGTTTCCCTTTGTTCGCGGAATTGCCTGTTCATATACCCCCGTTCGTGTAATTTGCAAACTACCGATTGAAACTACCGAACGAACGACCACCCAGGAGAGGAGTGTGCTGCTGGTTAACCTCTTGGCCCCAATTAGAACGTTGTGGTTAACCGCAGACACCTCTCCATTCCATTCGTACGGGTGGTCGTCGTTCGCATGTCGACCACGAGGCAGCGGCCATTTTGGGACATACGAACACATAGCGGTGTTCGGTACAAACTGTATGGAACTAAAAACGGACACTTAAACTACCGAACACCGCTGGAAGCTGTTGCCTACCTTCCATTTCGACAAGGCATGCGAACGTCGGTCGTTCGGGAGTTTTTATTTCATTCGTATGGACTTTCACCCAGCCAGCCATCCCATGGAGTCATTCGTATACCGAAGGACTGGTGAAAAACTTTGACTCCATGGCGATTCGACTAGATACATCAGATCTGAGCGCTATTCGGTGAAAACATGCACTCAGATCTAGGCTGTCTGGGGATACGTTACACGAACTAGATGTATTCGATATTTCTGCAATTATGTATTTTAATGTATTTTTATTACTGTAAGTTAAAATGGCGACTGTCTCTACCTTGGGAGATAATTAGGTTTCTTCCTAATTATCGCCGAGGTAGAGAAGACGGAATTATGGGCAAGATGGGAAGGGCTATTATTGAAGCCACTGCGATTGGCTACTGTCCAATATGTTTTACAGTCTTCCACAAGGTCCCCTCGGGGAGTGTCCACCTTGTGGAGACCTGCATAAATACCGGGCAGGTAGCCCCCATTAAACAGATCTTCATTTAACCCTCAAGACGGAGCTTGGTCTCGTTTGTGGGGGGAATTATTACTGGGACAGCGCTTTCGTTATTTTTAGCTGTGGAAGGCGTTCGACTGTTTGGCTGATCGGGAGTTGCCGTGTTCGTGGACTTCGTTCGGGAGTTTGGCGGTCGGCTGGATTTAAACTGCATTTCTGGAGAAGGGGATTATTGACTAAATGGCGGCTTCATCTACTCGACGGTACGTGTCGTAACAATTGGTGGCAAGCGACGGGATGAATCCTACAGCCCAGAAGGCCAGCTACACATCCCAGGTTGGAAATGCAGTATGAAGAGTTAAGGCGTGCTACCCTTAAAGGTATATTAGAACGCAGAGGACGATCAGCGAGTAATCTCAAGAAAAGAGAGATTATTTCTATACTGTTGGAAATGGATGCAGCACAGGGAACGGGAAGAGCTGAGGTGCCTGGCATACTGGAGTTAACACCCGAGGAGATACAGTTTAACCGGGCAGTTCAGATCAGGCTGGCACATTTTGGCCCCAACCCTGCAGCAGATATTGTGGTGCAAGTGCAAGCAGCAGTAGCAGCACAACAGGCGCTTCAAGGAAGAGGCACTGCAGCAGCTGAGGTACCTTATAATAATAATGGAAGGAGAAAAGTACCGTTTGCTTTGTGGAAGCCGAAGGAGAAATTGATGGGTTCCTGGCTGATTTTGAAAGGCAATGTGCCTTACACCAGGTACCCGCAGGAGAATGGGTCCCCATCCTCTCTGGGAAGTTATCCGGCCGGGCCAGTGAGGCGTTTCGGGCCATCCCAGAGGAGGAACTTACCAGCTACAGGGCAGTGAAAGATGCCCTTTTGGCCAGATACGCTGTGACCCCTGAGGCATACCGGCGGCGATTCCGGGACACTAACAAGCAGGCTGGTGATTCTTATGTGGAGTGGGCATGCCGAGTACACCGCACCGCAGCCCACTGGATGGCAGGGTGCCAAGCGGTAACTGGGGAAGAAGTGCTGCAAGTATTTTTGTTGGAGCACTGTTTTGACCGCTTACCTGCAGGAGTCAGAGAGTGGGTTAGGGACCGCAAACCCGCTACCTTACCAGAAGCTGCTCGTCTGGCTGATGAGTACACTGATGCCAGGAAACTGGACCAGACAGCAGCCAAGGTCCCTACCCGAGTGGAGTACAAACCAGCAGCCCCTCCAACCTCTGCAGTGTATCAACACCCAGCACAACGCACCCCCACCATGCCAACAGCAAACAATTATGTTCAGCCAGCCCGGTTCAACGCCCGGGATTACTCACAGCCTATCCGTTGCTATGGGTGTAAGCAGTTGGGGCACAAGCGACCGAGTGCCCATTGAACAATTCTAGCCAAGCCCAGTCGTGGAGAAGACCAGCCGGCGGGAATCAGCAACCACCTCAACCTTCCGCTCACTGTCTGGAGCAGGAGGAATTTTGGGGTATACTACATGAGGCGGATCCGGTCCAAGCAGCACAGCAGGATAACCGTCAACAGCACAGACAGACCGTTAAACTAAATGGCAAAGCAGTAACTGGTCTGAGAGACACCGGAGCCACTATGACTTTGCTCCAAAAGAACCTTGTTTCCGAACACCAGCACACTGGAGATACTGTGGCAGTGAGGGTGGCGGGAGGTGCAGTGTTCCGTTTACCGGTTGCCCGGGTTCACTTGGATTGGGGGGTGGGCTCTGGACACGTGAATGTGGGGGTCATGAAAGACTTACCGGCCGATGTTTTGCTTGCTAATGACTTGGCCCCTTTGGTGTCCGCTTATGCTCCAATGGGACCTGCCGCTATCAACCCAGTGACTACCCGTGCCCAGACCCGTGCTGCTGGAACCAGCCCACCTGCTGCTGAGACCCAGGTAAGAACCGAGTCTCCGACTGGTACCCTAGAACCGACATTTGTTAACTGGGATTCCCCAGAGGAGTTTGGGAGGGAAACTCAGGCAGATTTGACCCTCCAGAAGTATAGGGACAGAGCAGATACTGGAGAGGAAGGATTAGATGGGGAACGGTATGAGTGGGTGGGGGACAGGTTGTATAGGATCCCCAAGCTTTCCCCGAAGAGTGTTGCCCCTCCGCCGAATCGACAGCTGGTGGTGCCCGCAAAATACCGGCAGGAGATACTGCGGATAGGGCATGATGTTCCCCTAGCTGGACATCTAGGTTCCCGCCGCACAGCCTATAGGATCATGCAGAACTTTTTTTGGCCAAACTTTAATCAGGCTGTTCGGACATACTGCAGTACGTGTGACACATGTCAACGGATAGGAAAGCGGGGGGACCACCCAAGAGCTAGGCTTATGTCTATGCCTATCATTGGGGAGCCCTTTGCCCGCATAGCCGTTGACATTGTGGGTCCACTGGCTAGGGCTAGTCCATCCGGTAAGAAATATATTCTCACCGTGGTGGATTATGCCACTCGCTATCCAGAGGCAGTAGCGCTGTCTAATATAGAGGCAGAGACAGTTGCTGATACCCTGGTTAGGATTTTCACCAGAGTCGGGTTCCCTCAGGAGATTCTCTCTGTCCAGGGAACCCAATTCACCGCTGTGCTCACCCAGCAACTGTGGAAGGTGTGCGGTATTAAACCGCTGCTTACCATCAGCCGACCGCTGTTACTGGAAAGCGGTCACGTGTTCCACCTAACTGCTTACCATCCACAGACTAACGGTCTCTGTGAGCGATTTAATGGCACCCTCAAAAAGATGCTGAGGACCTTTTCTGACACTTGCAGAGACTGGGAGCGATTCCTGCCTCATCTGTTGTTTGCTACAGAGAGGTGCCTCAGGAATCTACTGGGTTCTCCCCCTTTGAGTTGCTATATGGGAGAAGGGTCCGCGGACCCCTAGATCTCATTAGAGGCCACTGGGAGGGGGAGACAGAGCAGGTAGGGACCCCCATAGTACCGTATGTTCTGGAACTCCGGGACCGCATGGAGAAACTGTCCCTAATGGTAAGGGAGAATCTCCAGGTGGCTCAGGGGAGACAGAAGAGGTGGTACGATCGGGGTGCCCGACAGCGAGTCTTCCAGGTTGGGCAGAAAGTGTTAGTACTCAAACCTGTGAAGGCTTTGTCTTAAAAAATAAAGAATTTTACACAAAAAAAAAAAATATATATATGTATATGGGGCATCTTGGCAGGGCCCGTATAAGGTGTTAGCACAGACATGTGATACTACCTACCTTATAGCCAGCTGTTCGGATGAAAGGATCCAGCGATCCTTCCATGTGAACATGCTAAAGGAGTATCAAGAGAGACCAGAGAATGTCGCTGCAGTATGTGCCCCTGCTGCAGATGATACAGAAAGTTTACCCTTGCCAGATTTGTTAGAGAGGGACCCCCAGACGGATCTTACTAACCTAGTACAGCTAGGGGACAGATTGAGCGCTACCGAGAAGGGCCAGGCAAGACAGCTTCTGTGGGAAAAGCAGGCGACCTTCTCCCAAGAACATGGTTACACTACCCTAGCTGTACACAAGGTAGAAACCCCTGGACAGAACCCTCTGCGACAACCCCCTTACCGTATCCCTGAAGCAGTCCGGGAAGGAATGCGGAAGGAGATACAGGAGATGACCGAGCTGGGGGTCATCGAACACTCCGATAGCCCGTGGGCCTCGCCTGTAGTCCTGGTGCCCAAGAAGGATGGGACCACCCGGTTCTGTGTGGACTACAGGCGTCTCAATGAGCGGACCACCACTGACGCCTACCCGATGCCCCGGGTAGATGAATTGTTAGATCGCATTGCCAGGGGACGCTATCTGACCACCATAGACCTGTGCAAAGGCTACTGGCAGATTCCCCTAGCCAAGGATGCTATCCCCAAGTCGGCCTTCGTCACCCCATTTGGCCTGTACCAATTTAAGGTCATGCCATTTGGGATGAAGAATGCCCCGGCTACCTTCCAGCGTATGGTGGATAGACTTCTTGATGGATTCCAGGAATTTGCTTGTGCATACCTGGACGACATTGCGATCTACAGTGAGTCCTGGGAAGAACACCTAGTACATGTAGGGGTAGTACTGGACAAGATTCGGGCCGCTGGCCTGACATTGAAGCCAGAGAAGTGCCATTTAGGCATGGCTGAAGTGCAGTACCTGGGTCACAGAGTAGGGTGTGGGAACCAGAGACCAGAGCCAGCCAAGATAGAGGCAGTTGCTAACTGGCCCACACCTATCACCAAGACCCAGGTGTTAGCCTTCCTAGGGACAGCAGGATACTATAGACGCTTTGTCCCCGACTACAGCGCTATTGCTAAACCCCTGACTGACCTGACAAAGAAAAATCTTCCTAAGCAGGTCCTGTGGTCTCCAGCTTGTGAAGCTGCGTTTCAAGCACTCAAACAAGCTCTTGTGAATGCCCCTGTCCTGGCTGCCCCAGTCCCTAACAAACGCTTTCTCGTCCATACAGATGCTTCCATGTATGGACTGGGGGCTGTGCTGAGCCAGGTCGGGGAAGATGGAGGAGAGTGTAGCGGTACTTACCCTTTCCAGGGGCCGGCCGGGGTCCTCTGTTCGAGCCGCGCGCGGTCCTGCTGCTGCACGAGCCGCGCGCGGCTCAGCCGACCGCTGTTACTGGAAAGCTGTCACGTGTTCCACCTAACTCTAAGAGCGCGCCGCGGGTATCGGGCGCGCTCTTAAAGGGACAGTGGGTGCCTAAATTGGAAAAGGCATCCCATTGGTCCCTGTCATGCCACACTCCCCATACACTTACCTTTTGGGGGCGTGGATGTGACAGGGACCAATCAAATTAGATGTTTAGGTATTTATACTCACCTTCTTCCCTTTGTTCCTTGCCCTATCGTGGTTTCTGTATCAGTTCCCTTTAGCGCTTGTTGTGTTCAGTTGTGTTTCTCCGTATTGACCTTGGCTTTGTTTCTGACTACGTTTTCTCTTTATCCTTCTGTTCTGGTTGTCGGCTTGCTGTTTACTGTGTACCAGACCCCGGCTTGTCCTAGTTTACGCTGTCTCTCTGTGCCCTTGATTTCGGATCGTTCCTGACTCTGTCTCCTCTCATATACGTCGAGTCCGGCCATTCTAAGGTCCGGTAGACGTATCTCTCCTCTGTGTTGTCTTTTGTTTTGCTGAATCCTGCGTGTTGGGGTATATTCTCGTTACAGAGAGCACCCTGTCGCATATCTCAGTAGAAAGCTGTTACCCCGAGAAGTGAGTTATGTGGCAGTGGAGAAGGAGTGTTTGGCCCTGGTGTGGGCATTGAAAAAGTTAAGCCCGTATTTATATGGACAGGAATTTTCCCTGGTGACGGACCACAATCCCCTTGTCTGGCTTAACCGGGTCTCAGGAGACAATGGCAGACTGCTGAGGTGGAGTTTAGCACTACAGCCATATAACTTCACCATCACTTATCGACCCGGTAAGCAGAATGGGAACGCAGATGGATTGTCCAGGCAAGCCAACATCCTCACCCCATCTTAGTCCGGTCATCCCCACGTTGACCCGCCAAAGGGTCAAGTCGGGTCTGCCGGAGTGTTCCACAAGGGGGGAGCCGTGTGACAGATTCATCTGTATTGCTGGTTCGTCTGTTTCCCTTTGTTCGCGGAATTGCCTGTTCATATACCCCCGTTCGTGTAATTTGCAAACTACCGATTGAAACTACCGAACGAACGACCACCCAGGAGAGGAGTGTGCTGCTGGTTAACCTATTGGCCCCAATTAGAACGTTGTGGTTAACCGCAGACACCTCTCCATTCCATTCGTACGGGTGGTCGTCGTTCGCATGTCGACCACGAGGCAGCGGCCATTTTGGGACATACGAACACATAGCGGTGTTCGGTACAAACTGTATGGAACTAAAAACGGACATTTAAACTACCGAACACCGCTGGAAGCTGTTGCCTACCTTCCATTTCGACAAGGCATGCGAACGTCGGTCGTTCGGGAGTTTTTATTTCATTCGTATGGACTTTCACCCAGCCAGCCATCCCATGGAGTCATTCGTATACCGAAGGACTGGTGAAAGACTTTGACTCCATGGCGATTCGACTAGATACATCAGATCTGAGCGCTATTCGGTGAAAACATGCACTCAGATCTAGGCTGTCTGGGGATACGTTACACGAACTAGATGTATTCGGTATTTCTGCAATTATGTATTTTAATGTATTTTTATTACTGTAAGTTAAAATGGCGACTGTCTCTACCTTGGGAGATAATTAGGTTTCTTCCTAATTATCGCCGAGGTAGAGAAGACGGAATTATGGGCAAGATGGGAAGGGCTATTATTGAAGCCACTGCGATTGGCTACTGTCCAATATGTTTTACAGTCTTCCACAAGGTCCCCTCGGGGAGTGTCCACCTTGTGGAGACCTGCATAAATACCGGGCAGGTAGCCCCCATTAAACAGATCTTCATTTGACCCTCAAGACGGAGCTTGGTCTCGTTTGTGGGGGGAATTATTACTGGGACAGCGCTTTCGTTATTTTTAGCTGTGGAAGGCGTTCGACTGTTTGGCTGATCGGGAGTTGCCGTGTTCGTGGACTTCGTTCGGGAGTTTGGCGGTCGGCTGGATTTAAACTGCATTTCTGGAGAAGGGGATTATTGACTAAACGGCAGCTTCATCTACTCGACGGTACGTGTCGTAACAGTGGTTAACCGCAGACACTTCTCAATTAAACTGAATTCAGGGTGGTCGTCGTTGGTATGTCGACCACGGGGCAGCGGCCATTTTTAAACACATGCGAAAGCCCAGCGGTGTTCGGCTCTATTTTCATGGAACTAAAAACGGACACTTTTTCTGCCGAACACCGCTGAAACAACGGAACGCCTGGCTGCCTCCATGAAAGCATATGAACACCGGCCGTTCAGGAGTTTTGAAACACACGAAAGGACTTAACCCAGATAGCCTTCCCATGGAGTCAATCGCATACCGAAAGACTGTAAGAACTTTGACTCCATGGCGATTGAACTATGTGTGTGGGATCTGAGCGCTATTCGCTAATAATATGCACTCAGATCCAGGCTATCTGGGGATATGTGATGCGAATGGGAAATGTTCGGTTATTTTAAAGTTATGTATTTTTATGTATTTTCTGGTTTTATATTTAAGATGGCGATTGTCTTTGTCCTGGAGATAATTGAATTACTTCTCAATTATCTCCAGGGCAGAGGGGAGGAAACCATAGTGCATTGTGGGTAAAAGCTGTGACTGTATGTCTGGAATGTCTTTATGTCCATCTGTAATTCCAGTCTCCCATTTGGTCCCCTAGGGGAGTGTCCACCAAGTGGGAGACCTGCATAAATACGGGCAGGTAGCCCACAGTAAAGCCAGATCCTGTTTGACCCTCAATGCGGAGCTTCTGTCTCGTTATTGGGGGGATTTCTTCTTTGCGTTTAGAGACTGCTGGATGGAACCGAAAGCCGCTTGGTGGATATCGTTGTTCGGTGGCTAGCAGCAGTTCGTGGATTTCCGTTCGGGAGTTTGGAGCCTTTCGCGGATCCTGTTCGGGAGATTACGGCTTCCCCTGGTTATGGTTCATGGATTATAATTAATGCGAACGGTTTACGGAATTGCGAAAGGGGAAGGTGAACTAAACGGCGGTTTCCCTTAAAGACACTAGGGGTGTCTTAACAATTGGTGGCAAACGACGGGATGAATCCCACAGCACAGGAGGTCAGCTACACATCCCAATTTGCAAAGGAAATGCGGTATGAGGAGTTAAGACGTGCTACTCTTAAGGTGGAATGCCGAGGACGGTCAGCAAGCAACTTAAAGAAACGTGAGATTATTGCTTTGCTGGTAGAAATGGACACCGGGAATGGAGAGAGCTAATGTGCCCAGCATTTTGGATTTAACCCCCGAGCAGTGCAAATAAGGTTGGCACATTTTGGCCCCAACCCCTCAGCAGACATCGTGGAGCATGTGCAGGCAGCAGTGATGGCACACTATGCGCTCCAGGAAAGAGGAGCTGCAGCAGTAGAGGTACCCAATAACAATTTTGGTAGAAAAAAGGTACACTTTGCTGCGTTTAAAAACTTTATTGAAACAGAGGGCGAGATTGATGGGTTCCTGGCCGATTTTGAGAGGCAGTGTGCCCTACACCAGGTACCCGCAGATGAATGGGTCACCATCCTTTCTGGGAAATTATCCGGCCGGTCTAGTGAAGCGTTTCGGGCCATCCCAGAGGAGGAAATCACCAGCTACCGGGCTGTGAAGGATGCGCTCCTAGCCTGATATGCAGTGACCCCAGAAGCGTACAGAAGGCGATTTAGGGAAACCAACAAGCAGGTTGGTGACTCTTATGTAGAGTGGGCCTGCAGAGTTCATCGTACCGCAGCCCACTGGATGGCAGGATGCCAAGCGGTAACTGGGGAGGAGGTGCTGCAGGTGTTCTTGCTGGAACACTGCTTTGACCGTTTGCCTACCGGGGTCCGGGAGTGGGTCAGAGATAGAAAACCCTCTACCCTACCCGAGGCGGCCCGTCTGGCAGACGAATACACAGATGCTCGTAAGCTGGACAGTACAGTCACCAAGGTCCCTGTCAGAATGGAATATCGACCGGCAGCAACTCCAACACCTACAGCCTACCAACCGCCAGTACACCGCACCCCAGCAGTACCACTGACAAACAATTATATACAGCCTTCCCGATTCAATGCCCGGGATTATTCACAGCCCATCCGGTGCTTTGGGTGCAAACAGTTGGGGCACAAGCGTCCAGAGTGCCCACTGAACAGCGCCAACCAAGCTCAGTCCTGGAGGAGACCAGCCAACGGGAACCAGCAACCACCTCAGCCTGCTGCTCACGGCATAGAGCAGGAGGAGTTCTGGGACATTCTGCACGAGGCTGACCCAGTGCAAGCAGCTCATCAGGATAACCGCCAGCAACATCGGCAGACGGTGAAACTGAATGGCAGGGTGGTGAATGGGCTGAGAGACACAGGAGCCACTATGACACTGTAGCGGAACGCCAATAATAAATCCACGAATTCCGCTGGTTCAGAAACGAATCCACAGTCAAGCGCTGAAAACAACAAGGCAATATCCCCAACCTCCCAATAACCGGACGAGACACAGTTTTGGGAGTCAACTGAAATCCTTTTAATCGGCAAGACAATTTATACAAGTCCCCATGCAAGGGGTTTCCTGAGTCCCTTCCAAGGGGCACTCCCAGAGGGGACTACATGGGGGACTTACATGCCAACATATTTCTCCCATCAGGCACTGCTGCACGAGAGGGATCATCCTCCCAGAATGCACCGTAAAGGGGATTATCCCCTCGTGCAGCAGAACCGGCAATTCACACAAAAATCTATAACTTTTAAAATACACGGTGGATTTACACGAATGGACGTTCGGTAGATAGCTGGGGACTGGGCGCATCATTCGTGAGATTGCCGCTCAGATCCCAGCTAAAATACCCGAACGCCGCACAGAAAACCCATTTCTTTTAAAACATACGAAAAGAACCGATTACTTTTAGTGAACACGGTCCTGAAACTCCCGAACGTTCTGGAGGCTCAGCGGTGTTCGTGCTGTCGAATAGCTATGGGTAATACTATGCGTTCGACAACTCGGACCCGCTGAGGAACAAAGGATCCAAGATGGCCGACCGCCGCATGGTCGGTAGTCGAACGACGGCCACCCAGGAGAGCCTCTAATAACCGATTGCAACAATGTTGCAATCGGTTAACTAGCGCCACACGCCTCTAAGTGTGTGGGCTATTAGGGGGTATCGCGTTCGGTTCACGAACGGCTTTCTAAAGTGCCGTTCGTGAAACGAAAGAAAATCCCCATACAAAACCGCCATTTGCATTCGGCGGAAACAGCAGTACAGGCAATACAGAAAATACATGAACATTTACATAAGTGTAAAGCGCATATCTCGCCCGACCTATTGGCAACCCTTAAAGGCACAGTCTCTAGTTATTGTCCAAGTGGCTAGGTTTGCCACAATGCTCCCCCAGAACCAAGCCGGCATACACAGTCTGATCCCAACGGATCGGCTTGGGGTGTCCGGAGGAGTGCTCACAGATCATTTCTCAAGGTCTGTTTGTCTGGACAACCCGTTGGCATTACCGTTTTGTTTCCCTGGGCGGTAGTGAATTGTAAAGTCAAAGGGCTGCAGCGCCAAACTCCAGCGCAGCAGCCTGGCATTGTCTCCAGCCACACGGTTTAGCCACACCAACGGGTTGTGATCTGTGAGCAAAGAAAAGGGTTGCCCATAGAGATATGGCTGTAACTTTTTCAGGGCCCACACCACGGCCAGGCATTCTTTTTCTATGGCGGCGTAGCTCACCTCTCGGGGTAACAATTTCCGACTCAAGTAGGCTACGGGGTGTTCTCCGCCATCGGCTCCGACCTGGCTCAGTACTGCTCCCAATCCAAACATTGAGGCGTCTGTGTGAACAAGAAAACGTTTAGTTGGATCAGGAGCAGCCAGTACAGGGGCATTGGTCAGAGCCGTCTTCAGTTGGTTGAATGCCTGTTCACACTCTGGGGCCCAGACGACCTGCCTGGGCAGGTTTTTCTTCGTCAAATCAGTCAGGGGTTTTGCCAGGGCACTGTAATTTGGCACAAACTTCCTGTAATACCCTGCGGTACCCAGGAAAGCAAGGACTTGGGTTTTGGTCCTAAGGGTAGGCCACTGGGCTACAGCTTCAATCTTTGCGGGTTCCGGCTTCTGTTGCCCGGTGTCCTAAGTACTGGACCTCTGCCATCCCTATGTGGCATTTACTGGGTTTCAAGGTAAGCCCTACTTCCCGAATCCGGTCTATTACAGCCCCTATGTGTTGTAAGTGATCCGCCCAGGTCTGACTGTAGATGGCAATATCATCCAGGTACGCACACGCATAATCCTGGAACCCGTCCAGTAGCCGATCCACCATCCGCTGGAAGGTCGCAGGGGCGTTCTTCATCCCGAATGGCATGACTCGAAATTGGTACAAACCAAACGGGGTGACAAACGCCGACTTGGGGATGGCGTCCTCGGCTAGTGGAATTTGCCAGTACCCCTTACAAAGATCTACTGTAGTATGGTACTGACCCCGGGCCATCTTATCTAGCAGCTCGTCTATCCGAGGCATCGGGTAGGCGTCCGACACGGTTTTGTCGTTCAACCTCCGGTAGTCCACGCAAAACCGAGTGGTACCGTCTTTCTTGGGAACCAGGACTACCGGCGATGCCCAGGGGCTATCTGAGTGTTCAATAACCCCCAACTGCAACATCTCTTCACTTTCCTTCCTCATATGTTCCCGTACGGATTCAGGAATCCGATATGGGGTCTGTCGCATGGGAAGCTGTCCCGGGGTTTCTACTCGGTAGGTGGCTAGTGGAGTGTGCCCTTTGCTGCTATCAGTTCTTGTACCTGGATACGCTCTTGGGGACTTAGCCGCTCCCCCAGCTGAACCCCCTGGGAGGGCTCCTTCTGCTCTTCCTGCTCTAACAGATCCGGGAGGGGCAGGTTCTCCTGATCTTCGGAGGCGGGCGTGCAAATAGCTGCCACATCCTCCGTTCGCTCGTGGTAGGGTTTGAGCATGTTCACATGGAGCATGCGTCTCTTCCCTACTCCGGAGCATGGGCCGATCACATAGGTGGTGTCGCATCTCTGCTCCACCACCTGGTATGGGCCCTGCCAGACGGCCTGCAGTTTATCGGTGCGGACAGGTTTGAGGATTAACACCTTCTGTCCCACTTGAAAACTACGGTCTCTGGCCCCTCTGTCATACCAACGACGCTGCCGTTGTTGGGCGGCCTGGAGGTTGGTGCGCACTGCCTGGGTCAATTCCTCCAGGCGATCCCGGAACGCCAACACGTATGGTACAATAGGGGTCCCATCTGCGCTACTCTCTCCCTCCCAATGCTCTCTAATGAGATCCAACGGTCCCCGGACCCTTCTCCCAAACAACAGTTCAAATGGGGAGAAACCCGTAGACTCTTGGGGTACCTCTCTGTACGCAAACAACAGATGGGGAAGGAATCGCTCCCAGTCCTTATGGGTCTCTCCGAATGTCCGGAGCATCTGTTTTAGGGTACCGTTGAATCTCTCACATAATCCATTGGATTGCGGGTGGTAGGCGGAGTTAATGATCGGCTTAATGCCACATATCTTCCATAACTGCTGAGTAACCTCAGCCGTGAATTGGGTACCCCTATCGGAGACTATTTCCTGTGGGAACCCTACTCGGGAGAATATCTTCATCAAGGCTTCGGCTACGGTCTCAGCGTGTATATTAGTTAGGGCAATCGCCTCGGGGTACCGGGTGGCGTAATCCACCACGGTCAGGATATACCGTTTCCCAGAAGGGCTGGGTTTTGGTAGTGGCCCTACTATATCCACTGCTACACTGCTGAATGGTTCCTCAATTATAGGTAGGGGACACAGTTTTGCCTTGTGGCGATCCCCCCTTTTGCCTACCCTCTGGCACACATCACAGGAGGTACAATATTGCCTCACGTCTTTAGAAATCCCGGGCCAAAAGAATGCGTGCGTTAAGCGATACCGGGTCCGGGTCATCCCTAGATGGCCGGACAGAGGGATATCATGGGCGATTCTTAGTAACTCCTGCCTATACTTCTGGGGCACTACTAGCTGCTTGGTTTGGAGCGTCACAGAGTTGCCTATTGCCCTTTCCGCCACCCGGTATAGTAACTTCTTTTCCCACATGTACCGTTCTCCCTCCCGCCCCACCTGGTCCGTATCTACCCTATCTCGGTACACCTGCAGTGTGGGGTCGGTCTGCACCTCTGCTTCAAAAGTGGACGGTGTGTCCCAAGTCATGTCTGTCAAGGGGGGGTCATGGTTTCTTACCTGAGCCTCAGAGTGTGCGGGGAATGCCGTGGTGCGAGCCTGTTGCCGGGTGGTTACCGGATGCGCCTCTACGGGGCCTGGGGTAGAAAAGCAGAAGTCATCTGGCCCAAGTCATTCCCCAAAACAACATCGGCCGGTAGCTTTTTCATTATGGCCACTTCCACAACCCCCTCCCCAGCACCCCAATTCAAATGCACCTTGGCCGTGGGTAACCGGTACATGGCTCCCCCTGCTACCCGGACTGCCACTGATCCGCCAGTGTGGGCTGTATCTGGAATTAAATGGGGGGCCACTAAGGTTAAGGTGGCTCCCGAGTCCCGCAGCCCCTGCACTTCTTTCCCTCCCACAAACACAACTTGGCGGTGATGCTGCCGGTTGTCCGTGGCTTGTACAGACATCACCTCATACAGAACCCCCAATGATTCCTCGGTTGGTAGACTCGTCAGCTCCGAGTGGTCAGGTTCTGCGTGGTAGAAATGGGCCGCCGCCCTTGGAGCGGAATTTTGCCGTACCTGGTTCCACGCCTGCCTGCTCCGATTCTGGGTGCACTCCCGGGACATATGCCCCCACTGCCGGCAGGTATGGCATTGTATGTTGGCCCTGCCATTGTAGCGGGCTGGCGGTGGGGGGTTTCCTGGTGGTGGCCAGAATGGGGTAGAGTTGGCGGGTGTGGAGCTGGCTGGGTTGTGTTGTATTGGCGGTCTTAGGGGACCCCTGTTGGTGAGCCCATGGTGCCTCCGGGCATCAAAGTGTTCGTCTGCCAATCGGGCGGCTGCTGTGAGGGTGAGAGGTTTTCGGTCCCTTACCCTTATGCGCCCATTCTGCGTGGGAATCTCTTTCGGGCTTTTTCAATCCCCGAAATTTCCGCCGGTATGCCTCTGGGGTTATGGCATATCTTTCTAGGATTGCTCTTTTTACTTTAAAATAGTCCTTGCTGTCCTCTCTGGGCACAGCGCGGTAAGCCTCTGCTGCTCGTCCCGCCAATTTGCCTGCTAGTAGGGGTACCCACATTGCCGGTTCCAGGTCGTGTAGGTCGCATAACCTCTCGAAATCCTGCAGGTATCCGTCTATCTCATCCTTCTCCTCGCAGAATGCTTTAAATGCCTGGTACGGTATTTTCTGCTTTGTTGGAGGGCAGAATGAGTTGGCGATGGATTCTGCCCTGGATGGTGACCTCTGGTGTTGCTGTGCCATAATGTAGTCCTGGACGTCGGCCATTAGTACGGTCAGGATGTCCAGGGTTACTGGCTGGGGTACAAATTCTAACCGGGTTCTCAGTTCCCTCTGGTACGGGGTTTCCTCCCTGGCAGGTGGGGGTGGACTGCTGTGCGCTTGGTCGCCCTCCATCAGCTCTGCAATTAGCACTGCTTTCGATTTGTTGCTAGCGCTTTTCCCTCTAGCCTCCAGCAGTTCCTTTAGCGTCTGCCTCTTTAACGCAGTGTAATCCGTGCCCATTCACTGCTCGCTTTCGTCTGCTTGTTTCATACGAATTGCCTTTCCGTTCGGTTGTTCCTTTTATTCGAATGCGCTGTATTCGGCTGTAGAGTTGGATCCCACCGCTGCCACCAATTGTAGCGGAACGCCAATAATAAATCCACGAATTCCGCTGGTTCAGAAACGAATCCACAGTCAAGCGCTGAAAACAACAAGGCAATATCCCCAACCTCCCAATAACCGGACGAGACACAGTTTTGGGAGTCAACTGAAATCCTTTAATCGGCACGACAATTTATACAAGTCCCCATGCAAGGGGTTTCCTGAGTCCCTTCCCAGGGGCACTCCCAGAGGGGACTACATGGGGGACTTACATGCCAACATATTTCTCCCATCAGGCACTGCTGCACGAGAGGGATCATCCTCCCAGAATGCACCGTAAAGGGGATTATCCCCTCGTGCAGCAGAACCGGCAATTCACACAAAAATCTATAACTTTTAAAATATACAGTGGATTTACACGAATGGACGTTCGGTAGATAGCTGGGGTCTGGGCGCATCATTCGTGAGATTGCCGCTCAGATCCCAGCTAAAATAACCGAACGCCGCACAGAAAACCCATTTCTTTTAAAACATACAAAAAGAACCGATTACTTTTAGTGAACACGGTCCTGAAACTCCCGAACGTCCTGGAGGCTCAGCGGTGTTCGTGCCGTCGAATAGCTATGGGTAATACTATGCGTTCGACAACTCGGACCCGCTGAGGAACAAAGGATCCAAGATGGCCGACCGCCGCATGGTCGGTATTCGAACGACGGCCACCCAGGAGAGCCTCTAATAACCGATTGCAACAATGTTGCAATCGGTTAACTAGCGCCACACGCCTCTAAGTGTGTGGGCTATTAGGGGTATCGCGTTCGGTTCACGAACGGCTTTCTAAAGTGCCGTTCGTGAAACGAAAGAAAATCCCCATACAAAACCGCCATTTGCATTCGGCGGAAACAGCAGTACAGGCAATACAGAAAATACATGAACATTTACATAAGTGTAAAGCGCATATATCGCCCGACCTATTGGCAACCCTTAAAGGCACAGTCTCTAGTTATTGTCCAAGTGGCTAGGTTTGCCACAGACACTGCTCCAAAAGAACCTGGTCTCGGAGCACCAGCACACTGGGGACACGGTGGCGGTGAGGGTAGCAGGAGGTGCCGTGTTTCGCTTACCTGTTGCCCAGGTTCATTTGGATTGGGGAGTGGGCACTAGACACGTGGACATGGGGGGTTATGAAGGACTTGCCCGCTGATGTTCTGCTTGGGAATGATTTGGCCCCTTTGGTTTCGGCCTATGCCCCGATAGGCCCTGCGGACGCTAACCCTGATGCCCTGGTTAGAATTTTTAATAGGGTCGGGTTCCCTAAGGAGATCCTCTCCGACCAGGGAACCCAATTCACCGCTGTGCTCACCCAGCAGCTGTGGAAGGTGTGTGGCATTAAGCCGTTACTTAGCTCACCCTACCACCCACAGACTAACGGTCTCTGCGAGCGCTTTAACGGCACTCTCAAACAGATGCTGAATACCTTTACAGATACTTGCAGAGACTGGGAGAGGTTCCTGCCTCATCTGTTATTTTCTTACAGAGAGGTGCCCCAGGAATCTACTGGGTTTTCTCCGCCTTTGAGTTGCTGTATGGAAGAAGGGTCCGCGGACCCCTAGTTCTCTCTCAGGGGCCACTGGGAGGGGGAGACAGAGCAGGAGGGGACCCCCATAGTGCCATATGTTCTGAAACTCCGGGACCGCATGGAGAAACTGTCCCTGATGGTAAGGGAGAATCTCCAGGCGGCCCAGGGGAGACAGAAAAGATGGTACGATCAGGGTGCCTGACAGCGGCTCTTCCAGGTTGGGCAAAAGGTATTGGTGCTCAGACCTGTGAAGGCAAACAAGATGCAAGCATCTTGGCAGGGCCCGTACCGAGTGGTAGCGCAGATCTGCGATACTACTTACTTGATAGCCAGCTGTACAGATGAAAGGGTTCAGAGATCCTTTCATGTGAACATGCTGAAAGAATAACAGGAAAGACCTGAGAACATTGCAGCAGTATGTGCCCCAGCTGCGGATGATTCTGAGAGTCTACCCCTTCCCGATTTATTAGAAAGGGATTCCCAGACTGACCTCACTATCCTTGTACAGCTAGGGGACAGGTTGAACCCCACAGAAAGGGTACAGGCGCAGCAGTTGTTATGGGAGAAGAAGGCAACGTTCTCCCAGGAGCCAGGTTATACTACCATAGCTGTACATAAGGTAGAGACCCCTGGACAGGCCCCCTTACGACTGCCCCCCTATCGTATCTCTGAAGCAGTCCGTGAAGGAATGCGGAAGGAGATACAGGAGATGACCCAACTTGGGGTCATCGAGCACTCCGACAGCCCTTGGGCCTCGCCTGTAGTCCTGGTGCCCAAGAAAGATGGGACCACCCGGTTCTGTGTGGACTACAGGCGGCTCAACGAGCGGACCACCACTGACGCCTACCCAATGCCCCGGGTAGACAAATTGCTAGATCGTATTGCCAGGGGGCTCTATCTGACCACCATAGACTTGTGTAAGGGCTACTGGCAGATCCCCCTGGCCGAGGATGCTATCCCCAAGTCGGCATTTGTCACCCCATTTGGCCTGTACCAATTTAAGGTCATGCCTTTTGTGATGAAAAATGCACCGGCTACCTTCCAACGGATGGTGGATAGACTCCTGGATGGCTTCCAAGAATTTGCCTGTGCATACTTGGATGACATTGCGATCTACAATGGGTCCTGGGAGGAACACCTGGTACATGTAGGGGTAGTGCTGGATAAGATTCGGGCCGCTGGCCTGACATTGAAGCCAGAGAAGTGCCATCTAGGTATGGCTGAAGTACAGTACCTGGGTCACAGAGTGGGATGTGGGAGCCAGAGACCAGAGCCAGCCAAGGTAGAGGCAGTGGCTAACTGGCCCACACCTACCACTAAGACCAGGTATTGGCCTTCTTGGGGATGGCAGGGTACTATCGACGTTTTGTCCCTGACTACAGCACTATTGCTAAGCCCCTGACAGACCTGACCAAGAAGAACTTGCCTAAGCAGGTCCTGTGGTCTCCCGCTTGTGAAGCTGTGTTCCAGGCACTGAAACAGGCTCTTGTGAATGCCCCTGTCTTGGCTGCCCCAGTCCCTAACAAACGCTTTCTCGTCCATACAGATGCTTCCATGTATGGACTGGGGGCTGTGATGAGCCAAGTCGGGGAGGATGGAGGAGAGCACCCTGTCGCATATCTCAGCAGAAAGTTGTTACCTAGAGAAGTGAGTTATGCGGCAGTGGAAAAGGAGTGTTTGGCCTTGGTCTGGGCATTGAAGAAGTTAAGTCCCTACTTGTATGGGCAAGAGTTTTCCCTGGTGACTGATCATAACCCCCTCGTTTGGCTTAACCGGGTCTCAGGAGACAATGGGAGACTACTGAGATGGAGCTTGGCATTACAGCCCTACAATTTTACTATCAGTTACAGACCCGGTAAGCTGAACGGGAATGCAGATGGGTTATCCCGACAAACTGACGTCTCCACAACCTCCTAGTCCGGTCATCCCCAAGTTGACCCGCCAAAGGGTCAAGCCGGGTCTGCCGGAGTGTCCCACAAGGAGGGAGCCGTGTGACAGAACCATCTGTCTGGTTATTGCGGTGGATTCGTCTGTTTCTGCCCGTTCGTGTAAATGGCTGTTTTCTATAGCCCAGCCATACGAATGACCGTTTTTCCCAAACAAAACTACCGAACGGATGGCCACCCAGGAGAGAAGTGTGCTGCTGGTTAACCTATTGATCCCAAATAGAACATTGTGGTTAACCGCAGACACTTCTCAATTAAACCGAATTCAGGGTGGTCGTCGTTCGTATGTCGACCACGAGGCAGCGGCCATTTTAAAACAAGCGAAAGCCCAGCGGTGTTCGGCTCTATTTTCATGGAACTAAAAACGGACACTTTTTCTGCCGAACACCGCTGAAACAACGGAACGCCTGGCTGCCTCCACGAAAGCATATGAACACCGGCCGTTCGGGAGTTTTGAAACACACGAAAGGACTTAACCCAGATAGCCTTCCCATGGAGTCAATCGCATACCAAAAGACTGTAAGAACTTTGACTCCATGGCGATTGAACTATGTGTGTGGGATCTGAGCGCTATTCCTAATAATATGCACTCAGATCCAGGCTATCTGGGGATATGTGATGCGAATGGGAAATGTTCGGTTATTGTGAAGTTATATATTTTTATGTCTTTTCTGGTTTTATATTTAAGATGGCTACTGGCTTTGTCCTGGAGATAATTGAGTTACTTCTTAATTATCTCCAGGGCAGAGGGGAGGAAACCCTAGTGCATTGTGGGTAAAAACTGTGACTGTACGTCTGAAATGTCCCCATGTCTATCTGTCATTACAGTCTCCCATTTGGTCCCCTAGGGGAGTGTCCACCAAGTGGGAGACCTGCATAAATATGGGCAGGTAGCCCACAGTAAAGCCAGATCCTGTTTGACCCTCAATGCGGAGCTTCTGTCTTGTTATTGGGGGGATTTCTTCTTTACGTTTAGAGACTGCTGGATGGAACCGAAAGCCGCTTGGTGGATATTGCTGTTCGGCGGCTAGCAGCAGTTCGTGGATTCTAGTGATGCACCGAATGGTTCGCTGGCGAATAGTTCCTGGCAAACATAGCAATAGTCACGTTCGCCACGGCGGGCGAACATATGCGCGGTTCGATCTGCCCCCTATTCGTCATCATTGAGTAAACTTTGACCCTGTACCTCACAGTCAGCAGACACATTCCAGCCAATTAGCAGCACAGCCTCCCTAGCAGACCCTCCCACCTACTGGACAGCATCCATTTTAGATTCATTCTCAAGCTGCATGCTTAGTGAGAGGAGGGAAAGTGTAGCTGCTATTGATTTGATAGGGAAATGGATAGCTAGGTTAGTGTATACAGTGTCCACTACAGTCCTGAAGGACTCATCTGATCTCTGCTGTAAGGACAGCACCCCAAAAAGCCCTTTTTAGGGCTATAACATCAGTCTGCTTTTTTTTAATTTATTTTTTCTGTGTAATGTAATTGCAGTTGTCTGCCTGCCTGCCAGATTCTGTGTCAGGCTCACAGTGGATACTGTGCCCACTTGCCCAGTGCCACCACTCACTCACTGGTGTCACAATAGCTTGCATTTAAAAACCCCAAAACTTTTTTCACTGTAATAGATTGAATAGCAGTTAGCACTGTAATTTGGCACAAACTTCCTGTAATACCCTGCGGTACCCAGGAAAGCAAGGACTTGGGTTTTGGTCCTAAGGGTAGGCCACTGGGCTACAGCTTCAATCTTTGCGGGTTCCGGCTTCTGTTGCCCGGTGTCCTAAGTACTGGACCTCTGCCATCCCTATGTGGCATTTACTGGGTTTCAAGGTAAGCCCTACTTCCCGAATCCGGTCTATTACAGCCCCTATGTGTTGTAAGTGATCCGCCCAGGTCTGACTGTAGATGGCAATATCATCCAGGTACGCACACGCATAATCCTGGAACCCGTCCAGTAGCCGATCCACCATCCGCTGGAAGGTCGCAGGGGCGTTCTTCATCCCGAATGGCATGACTCGAAATTGGTACAAACCAAACGGGGTGACAAACGCCGACTTGGGGATGGCGTCCTCGGCTAGTGGAATTTGCCAGTACCCCTTACAAAGATCTACTGTAGTATGGTACTGACCCCGGGCCATCTTCAATAACCTGATGGTAAGGGAGAATCTCCAGGCGGCCCAGGGGAGACAGAAAAGATGGTACGATCAGGGTGCCTGACAGCGGCTCTTCCAGGTTGGGCAAAAGGTATTGGTGCTCAGACCTGTGAAGGCAAACAAGATGCAAGCATCTTGGCAGGGCCCGTACCGAGTGGTAGCGCAGATCTGCGATACTACTTACTTGATAGCCAGCTGTACAGATGAAAGGGTTCAGAGATCCTTTCATGTGAACATGCTGAAAGAATAACAGGAAAGACCTGAGAACATTGCAGCAGTATGTGCCCCAGCTGCGGATGATTCTGAGAGTCTACCCCTTCCCGATTTATTAGAAAGGGATTCCCAGACTGACCTCACTATCCTTGTACAGCTAGGGGACAGGTTGAACCCCACAGAAAGGGTACAGGCGCAGCAGTTGTTATGGGAGAAGAAGGCAACGTTCTCCCAGGAGCCAGGTTATACTACCATAGCTGTACATAAGGTAGAGACCCCTGGACAGGCCCCCTTACGACTGCCCCCCTATCGTATCTCTGAAGCAGTCCGTGAAGGAATGCGGAAGGAGATACAGGAGATGACCCAACTTGGGGTCATCGAGCACTCCGACAGCCCTTGGGCCTCGCCTGTAGTCCTGGTGCCCAAGAAAGATGGGACCACCCGGTTCTGTGTGGACTACAGGCGGCTCAACGAGCGGACCACCACTGACGCCTACCCAATGCCCCGGGTAGACAAATTGCTAGATCGTATTGCCAGGGGGCTCTATCTGACCACCATAGACTTGTGTAAGGGCTACTGGCAGATCCCCCTGGCCGAGGATGCTATCCCCAAGTCGGCATTTGTCACCCCATTTGGCCTGTACCAATTTAAGGTCATGCCTTTTGTGATGAAAAATGCACCGGCTACCTTCCAACGGATGGTGGATAGACTCCTGGATGGCTTCCAAGAATTTGCCTGTGCATACTTGGATGACATTGCGATCTACAATGGGTCCTGGGAGGAACACCTGGTACATGTAGGGGTAGTGCTGGATAAGATTCGGGCCGCTGGCCTGACATTGAAGCCAGAGAAGTGCCATCTAGGTATGGCTGAAGTACAGTACCTGGGTCACAGAGTGGGATGTGGGAGCCAGAGACCAGAGCCAGCCAAGGTAGAGGCAGTGGCTAACTGGCCCACACCTACCACTAAGACCAGGTATTGGCCTTCTTGGGGATGGCAGGGTACTATCGACGTTTTGTCCCTGACTACAGCACTATTGCTAAGCCCCTGACAGACCTGACCAAGAAGAACTTGCCTAAGCAGGTCCTGTGGTCTCCCGCTTGTGAAGCTGTGTTCCAGGCACTGAAACAGGCTCTTGTGAATGCCCCTGTCTTGGCTGCTCCAGTCCCTAACAAACGCTTTCTCGTCCATACAGATGCTTCCATGTATGGACTGGGGGCTGTGATGAGCCAAGTCGGGGAGGATGGAGGAGAGCACCCTGTCGCATATCTCAGCAGAAAGTTGTTACCTAGAGAAGTGAGTTATGCGGCAGTGGAAAAGGAGTGTTTGGCCTTGGTCTGGGCATTGAAGAAGTTAAGTCCCTACTTGTATGGGCAAGAGTTTTCCCTGGTGACTGATCATAACCCCCTCGTTTGGCTTAACCGGGTCTCAGGAGACAATGGGAGACTACTGAGATGGAGCTTGGCATTACAGCCCTACAATTTTACTATCAGTTACAGACCCGGTAAGCTGAACGGGAATGCAGATGGGTTATCCCGACAAACTGACGTCTCCACAACCTCCTAGTCCGGTCATCCCCAAGTTGACCCGCCAAAGGGTCAAGCCGGGTCTGCCGGAGTGTCCCACAAGGAGGGAGCCGTGTGACAGAACCATCTGTCTGGTTATTGCGGTGGATTCGTCTGTTTCTGCCCGTTCGTGTAAATGGCTGTTTTCTATAGCCCAGCCATACGAATGACCGTTTTTCCCAAACAAAACTACCGAACGGATGGCCACCCAGGAGAGAAGTGTGCTGCTGGTTAACCTATTGATCCCAAATAGAACATTGTGGTTAACCGCAGACACTTCTCAATTAAACCGAATTCAGGGTGGTCGTCGTTCGTATGTCGACCACGAGGCAGCGGCCATTTTAAAACAAGCGAAAGCCCAGCGGTGTTCGGCTCTATTTTCATGGAACTAAAAACGGACACTTTTTCTGCCGAACACCGCTGAAACAACGGAACGCCTGGCTGCCTCCACGAAAGCATATGAACACTGGCCGTTCGGGAGTTTTGAAACACACGAAAGGACTTAACCCAGATAGCCTTCCCATGGAGTCAATCGCATACCAAAAGACTGTAAGAACTTTGACTCCATGGCGATTGAACTATGTGTGTGGGATCTGAGCGCTATTCCTAATAATATGCACTCAGATCCAGGCTATCTGGGGATATGTGATGCGAATGGGAAATGTTCGGTTATTGTGAAGTTATATATTTTTATGTCTTTTCTGGTTTTATATTTAAGATGGCTACTGGCTTTGTCCTGGAGATAATTGAGTTACTTCTTAATTATCTCCAGGGCAGAGGGGAGGAAACCCTAGTGCATTGTGGGTAAAAACTGTGACTGTACGTCTGAAATGTCCCCATGTCTATCTGTCATTACAGTCTCCCATTTGGTCCCCTAGGGGAGTGTCCACCAAGTGGGAGACCTGCATAAATATGGGCAGGTAGCCCACAGTAAAGCCAGATCCTGTTTGACCCTCAATGCGGAGCTTCTGTCTTGTTATTGGGGGGATTTCTTCTTTACGTTTAGAGACTGCTGGATGGAACCGAAAGCCGCTTGGTGGATATTGCTGTTCGGCGGCTAGCAGCAGTTCGTGGATTCTAGTGATGCACCGAATGGTTCGCTGGCGAATAGTTCCTGGCAAACATAGCAATAGTCACGTTCGCCACGGCGGGCGAACATATGCGCGGTTCGATCTGCCCCCTATTCGTCATCATTGAGTAAACTTTGACCCTGTACCTCACAGTCAGCAGACACATTCCAGCCAATTAGCAGCACAGCCTCCCTAGCAGACCCTCCCACCTACTGGACAGCATCCATTTTAGATTCATTCTCAAGCTGCATGCTTAGTGAGAGGAGGGAAAGTGTAGCTGCTATTGATTTGATAGGGAAATGGATAGCTAGGTTAGTGTATACAGTGTCCACTACAGTCCTGAAGGACTCATCTGATCTCTGCCTTATGGACAGCACCCCAAAAAGCCCTTTTTAGGGCTATAACATCAGTCTGCTTTTTTTTTTTTTTTTTGTTAATGTAATTGCAGTTGCCTGCCTGCCTGCCAGCTTCTGTGTCAGGCTCACAGTGAATACTGTGCCCACTTGCCCAGTGCCACCACTCACTCACTGGTGTCACAATAGCTTGCATTTAAATTTTTTTTTTTTTTTTCACTATAATAGATTGAATAGCAGTTAGTTGTCTGCCAGCTTCTGTGTCAGGCTCACAGTGGATACTGTGCCCACTTGCCCAGTGCCACCACTCACTCACTGGTGTCACAATAGCTTGCATTTTAAAAAAAAAATGTATTTCACTGTAATAGATTGAATAGCAGTTAGTTGTCTGCAAGCGTCTGTGTGTCAGGCTCGCAGCGTATACTGTGCCCACTTGCCCAGTGTCACCACTCACTCACTGGTGTCACAATAGCATGCATTTAAAAACCCAAAAACTTTTTTCACTGTTATAGATTGAATAGCAGTTAGTTGTCTCAAAGCGGGTGTGACAGGCTCACAGTGGATATTGTGCCAGTTCACAGTGCCACTCATATCTGGTGTCATAATAGCTTGCATTTAAAAACAAAAAACTTTTTTCACTGTTATAGATTGAATAGCAGTTAGTTGTCTTCAAGCGGGTGTGTCAGGCCTACAGCGTGTACTCTGCCAACCTCTGCCAGTTCACAGTGCCACTCATATCTGTTGTCACAGTAGCTTGCACGCATAGTACCACTAATCGAAAAAAAAATGACAGGCAGAGGCAGGCCACCCCGCAGGGGCCGTCGTGGTGCTGTGATTCCCTTTTGCCCTAGAATAATGCCCAGTTTTCAGAGGCCAGGTACCCTGAACTTGAAAAGTTCTGAGGACATAGTTGACTGGACACCCAATCTTCTACAGCCTCCGCTCAGAACCTTGACGCACCATCCTCCTCCAGCTTAGCTTCGGGCACCTCTCAAGATACCACTCACCCGCCTGCCGCCACCACCAACACTAGCACCACAGCCACTTCACTTGGTATGTCAGAGGAGTTATTTACACATCCATTTGAAGAAATGAGTGATGCGCAACCATTATTGACAGAGGATGTAGATAACAGGGATATGTCTCAATCAGGCAGCATTACACATGTACGGTGTGATGATGATGTTGTACCCGCTGCTGCTTCCTTTGCGGAGTTGTCAGATACAAGTGAAGCGGTTGATGACAATGCGTCCATGGATGTCACGTGGGTGCCCGCTCAGCAAGAAGAACAGGGCGAAAGTTCAGATGGGGAGACAGAGAGGAGGAGGAGACGAGTTGGAAGCAGGGGGAGGTCGTCGCAAGGAGCTAGTGGCACAGTCAGACAGCATGTATCGGGACCCGGGGTCAGCCCGACAGCACGCCAATCAACGCATGCTGTGTCCACCACCAGAATGCCAACATTGTAGAGCTCAGCAGTGTGGCATTTTTTTGTGTGTCTGCCTCTGACAACAGCGATGCCATTTGCAACCTGTGCCAAAAGAAACTGAATCGTGGGAAGTCCAACACCCACCTAGGTACAACTGCTTTGCGTGGGCACATGATCGCACATCACAAACGCCTATGGGATCAAGCAGCACACAAACTCAAAGCCGCCATCCTCCTCCTGGTCCAGCATCTTCAGCCACGTCAACCACTGCTGTCCTCCTTGCCCCCTCTCAACCATCCGCCACTCCGTCTCTCGCCTTGAGCAGTTCCTGCTCATCTGCTCACAGTCAGGTGTCTGTCAAGGACATGTTTGAGAGTAAGAAGCCAATGTCAAAAAGTCACCCCCTTGCCCGGCGTCTGACAGCTGGCTTGTCTGTACTATTAGCCCGACAGCTTTTACCATACAAGCTGGTGGAGTCTGAGGCGTTCAAAACATTTGTAGCTATTGGAACACCGCAGTGGAAGGTACCCGGACGAAATTTCTTTTCACAAAAGGCAATCCCCAACCTGTACTCGATTGTGCAAAAGGAAGTAATGGCATGTCTGGCACACAGTGTTGGGGCAAGGGTCCATCTGACCACTGATACCTGGTCTGCAAAGCATGGTCAGGGCAGGTATATCACCTACACTGCGCATTGGGTAAACCTGCTGACGGCTGCCAAGCATGGAATGCGTGGCTCTGCAGAGGAGTTGGTGACACCGCCACGACTTGCAGGCAGGCCTGCTGCCACCTCCTCTACTCCTCCTACTCCATCCTCTTCCATAACCTCCTCGGCTGAGTCCTCTTCTGCTGCTGCGTCTTGCTCCACATCAACGGCACCCCCTCAGCTCCCCAGGTACTATTCCACATCCCGGATACGGCAGTGTCACGCCGTCTTGGGTTTGACTTGCTTGAAAGCAGAGAGTCACACCGCACAAGCACTCCTGTCCGCCCTGAACGCACAGGTGGAAAAGTGGCTGACTGCGCAGCAACTGGAGATCGGCAAAGTGGTTTGTGACAACGGAACAAATTTGTTGGCGGCATTGAAGTTGGGCAAGTTGACACATGTGCCGTGCATGGCACATGTGTGTAATCTGATCGTACAACGCTTTGTGCATAAGTACACAGGCTTACAGGATGTCCTGAAGCAGGCCAGGAAGGTGTGTGGCCATTTCAGGCGTTCCTACACGGCCATGGCTCACTTTGCCGATATCCAGCGGCGAAACAACATGCCAGTGAGGCGCTTGATTTGCGACAGCCCGACACGTTGGAATTCAACACTCCTAATGTTCGACCGCCTGCTCCAACAAGAAAAAGCCGTTAATGAATATTTGTATGACCGGGGTGCTAGGACAGCCTCTGGGGAGCTGGGAATTTTTTTGCCACGTTACTGGATGCTCATGCGCAATGCCTGTAGGCTCATGCGTCCTTTTGAGGAGGTGACAAACCTAGTCAGTCGCACCGAAGGCACCATCAGCGACATCATATCATTTGTTTTCTTCTGCTGGATCAGGACATAGATGAGCGTGAAGAGGAAGAGGAAGAGTTGTGGTCAGCATCACCACCAGAACCAGCCTTATCAGCATCGCTTGCTGGACCTGCGGCAACGCTGGAAGAGGATTGTGAGGAAGAGGAGGAATGTGGCTTGGAGGAGGAGGAGGAAGACCAACCACAACAGGCATCCCAGAGTGCTCGTTGTCACCTATCTGGTACCCGTGGTGTTGTACGTGGCTGGGGGGAAGAACATACCTTCATTGAGATCACTGAGGAGGAGGAACGGGAAATGAGTAGCTCGGCATCCAACCTTGTGCAAATGGGGTCTTTCATGCTGTCGTGCCTGTTGAGGGACCCTCGTATAAAAAGGCTGAAGGAGAACGACCTGTACTGGGTGTCCACGCTACTAGACCCCCGGTATAAGCAGAAAGTGGCTGAAATGTTACCAAATAACAACAAGTCGGAAAGGATGCAGCATTTGCAAAATCAATTAAAAAGTATGCTTTACACAGCGTATAAGGGTGATGTCACAGCACAACGGGAATCTAACAGGGGAAGAGGTGAAAGTAATCCTCCTCCTCCCACGACCACGCCGGCAAGGACAGGACGCTTTACAGATGTGTTGTTGATGGAGGACATGCAGAGCTTTTTAAGTCCTACGCATCGCCACAGCCCTTCGGGATCCACCCTCAGAGAACGACTCGACCGACAGGTAGCAGACTACCTCGCCTTAACTGCAGATATCGACACTCTGAGGAGCGATGAACCCCTTCACTACTGGGTGTGCAGGCTTGACCTGTGGCCTGAGCTATCCCAATTTGCGTTAGAACTTCTGGCCTGCCCCGCTTCAAGTGTCCTGTCAGAAAGGACCTTCAGTGCAGCAAGAGGTATTGTCACTGAGAAGAGAAGTCGCCTAGGTCAAAAAAGTCTAGATTACCTCACCTTTATTAAGATGAATGAGGGATGGATCCAGACGGGACTGACAGTGGGCGATACATCCGATTAGAAAAGGCCTGATGAGATGAGCTGCCTTGGGCTAAAAATGGTCCACACGCTGCTGTATTTTAGCTCTGAAGGCCGGTTGACTTG
>OW240916.1:326871030-326886737 GCA_933207985.1 Pelobates cultripes
GACATTGATCCACAACTGCTGTCCATCCCTTCCCTATCCTGTCCTTCACTGGCCATCTCCATATATAACTCTACTCTTACATCTGCCTTGAACACTGCAGCGCCACTCCAAGCAAGCACCTCAAGGAGGACCAGCCCCCAACCGTGGCATACTAAATAAACGCGCTACCTGCAAAGATGCTCCCGGTGTGCTGAACGCTCCTGGAGGAAGTCTCGCACCCAGTCAGACTTTCTCCATTATAGATTCTTACTGTGTTCATACAGTGCAGCCCTTGCCCTTGCCAAACAGTCCTATTTTTCCTCTCTCATTAGTTCATGTTCCCGCAACCCCAGGCGTCTCTTTGACACCTTTAATTCTCTTCTTCGCCCTGCTGTGGCCACCCCCCAAACCAACCTTACTGCTGACAACTTTGCATGTTACTTCACTGACAAAATTGAACAGCTAAGGAAAGAATTCTCCCCTCCTTGCCTTTCTGTTTCTCAATCACACATTGGTCATGCCTTTCCTACCCTTCAGACATTCTCCCCAGCCACTGACCAAGAGGTGGCTGCTCTTCTTTGCTCCTCTCGCCCCACCACTTGCCCGCTCGATCCTGTCCCGTCTCACCTTATCAGATCTCTCTCCGCTTGTCTCGTGCCTTCTCTAACACACATCTTCAACTGCTCGCTCTCTTCTGGCATCGTCCCTGCTGACCTTAAACATGCCACTGTAGTACCTATACTAAAAAAACCATCGCTTGACCCGTCCACCCCCTCTAACTACCGTCCCATATCCCTGCTCCCTTTTTCCTCAAAGCTTCTGGAAAGACTCGTCTTTACCCGTGTGTCTCATTTCCTCAATTCCAACTCTCTCCTTGACCCCCCTTCAATCTGGCTTCCGCCCTCTCCACTCTACAGAGACTGCCCTTATCAAAGTTACTAACGACCTAATCGCAGCAAAATCCAAAGGCCACTACTCCATACTAATTCTTCTTGACCTCTCGGCGGCCTTTGACACCGTTGATCATGCTCTCCTTCTTCAAACTCTGCAATCGCTTGGTCTCTGTGACTCTGTCCTCTCGTGGTTTTCCTCTTATCTCTCCCAGCGCTCATTCAGTGTCTCTTTTTCTAATGATACCTCCTCCCCTCGCCCTGTCTCGGTTGGAGTCCCCCAAGGCTCCGTCCTTGGTCCCCTTCTATTTTCTCTTTACACTGCCTCTCTTGGCAAACTTATTACCTCATTTGGTTTCCACTACCACCTATACGCTGATGACACCCAGCTATATCTCTCCACCCCGGACCTCTCCCCTGCTGTCCTGCAACGTGTCACTGCTTGCCTTTCTTCCATCTCTGACTGGATGTCCTCCTGCTTTCTGAAACTCAATCTCTCAAAAACTGAGCTCCTTGTCTTTCCTCCTCCTAATACTGATCCTCCTCTCTCGCTCTCCCTTCAAGTTTGTGGTACCAACATCAGCCCATCCTTGCAAGCGCGCGGTCTTGGCGTCATACTTGACTCTGGTCTCACCTTTGAGCCTCACATCCAGCATGTTGCCAAATCCTGTAGATTCCATCTTAAAAACATAGTCCGCATCCACCCCTTTCTTGCACCAGATACTACCAAGGAGCTTGTCCATGCTCTAATAATTTCACGCATGGATTATTGTAACCCTCTCCTGCTTGGTCTTCCCAAAAGCCGTACTGCACCCCTACAGTCTGTAATGAATGCTGCTGCTAGACTGATTTTTCCTCTCTAGTCGGTTCTCTCACACCTCACCCCTCTGCCAGTCCTTACATTGGCTTCCCGTGTGCTATAGGAGTCAATTCAAGGCACTAACTCACACCTATAAAGCACTGAACAACTCTAGCCCCTCTTATATCTCCTCACTGATCCACAGGTATGTCCCTTCTCGGCCTCTCTGCTCTGCCCGTGAACACCTCCTGTCCGTTGTCCGCACCCGTACGGCCAACTCGCGCTTGCAGGACTTCTCGCGGGCGGCTCCCTTCCTATGGAATAGCCTGCCTACCGCCATCCGACTCTCCCCTAGTCTTGCATCTTTTAAGAAGTGCCTTAAAACCAATCTCTTTAGGAAAGCTTATGGCCTCCAAGACTAACCCCTACCTCACATACCCGTCTCTTGCCCTCTCCTAAAGGGCTGCCCACCTTATTTAATTGCACATTCCTGTCCTAATGTGTTTTACACCCCACCTCCTATAGAATGTAAGCTCGATTGAGCAGGGTCCTCTTCAACCTATTGTTCCTGTAAGTTTATTTGTAATTGTCCTATTTATAGTTAATTCCCCTTTCATAATATTGTAAAGTGCTACGGAATCTGTTGGCGCTATATAAATGGCAAACCATAAATAATAAACTCGGGCCTTTAAAATAAAGTGCATACATTTTCACAATGCAAGGCCATAGTCATGCGGGGAAAGGCTGGCAAATAGGCTTCTCACAACCCAGGGGCTTAAGGGCTTGGTGCCATTTAAAGGGAGCCGTCCTGGAAATAGCAGTTTGTAACAAGGTGTCAATCCATATCTGCCAAGTGACCGATGTAGGGGGAACAGTCCCTATTCTGCTCTGTGTCAGTGTGTATCAGGGATCCTTAGGACAGGTGTCAATCCATATCTGCCAAGTGACCCTATGTAGGGGGACCAGTCTCTATTCTGCTCTGTGTCCGTGTGCATCAGGGCTCTGAGGACATGTGTCAATCCATATGTCAAGGTGTCAATATGTCATATGTCAGGTGTCAATCCATATTAATTGTGATTTAGGAATGTTAGGTGATTTCTGCCCTTTATGGATTAAAACCAGACTCTGTATCAACTGTGTAATTTTCCATGGAAGTTTTGCCATGGATCACCCTCCGGCATGCCACAGTCCAGGTGTTAGTCCCCTTGAAACAACTTTTCCATCCCTATTGTGGCCAGAAAGAGTCCCTGTGTGTTTTAAAATTCGCCTCCCCATTGAAGTCAATGGCGTTTCGGGCGGTTCGCCGGTTCGCGAACACTTGTGGAAGTTCGCGTTCGCCGTTCGCGAACCGAAAATTTCGGGTTCGCGACATCACTAGTTATATACTTTTATATCCTAGTGCTCCACTAATTCATTATAAGTATTTCACCTATAATATTTTTGTACTGTATTTTTGGGTTATTTTGAGTTGCTGTTATTTTTACTGGAACATACTAAGATTTTTTTTTTAAATTTTTATATTTGCACAATTTTTGGATACGCTGATTTGTATTTGAGCGCAGGACTTGTTTTTTTGTATTTGTATTCACTTTTGTATCACACAGCTATGTTACAATGCTGCTGCCCATACCATGTGTTCCCTATTAGGGGTTAATAAGTGTGTACTGGTTTATATAAAAAATACCCCTCTCTGTCTCATTAGAGAAATCTTTGCCAGAAGCTCAAGGAAGCTGTGGTGGATGGCACTGGGCTGTCCTGGAAATTTCTTTGGTTAAATTGCAATGTTATATGTGGAAATGTATGCAGTATTCGACTGATTGTTCGGTAGAATCATTCTAGCAATTATGGAAATGAAACTACCGAACAGTCAGACCTCCCCAGTGTTAAGTGTGCCTTCAATTACCAGTTGCAACAATGTTGCGAACCGGTAATTGATAATCTGTGCAGTGGGTCCTTTGTTCTCGGGGTGGCCGCCATTCAGGAAACGAACACGCCATTTTAAAACTCCCGAACAGCTGTGTTTTGCCGTCGAGTGTCTGGAACCCAAATTGGACACTCGACTAGGAGAACACCGCTGAGACCTCCACACTAACCTTGTATTCACTTCCAAACTACCGAATGACCCCCCCATTCGGTGGAAAGAAACAACCGAACAAGGGGATTCATGCGAACCCTCCCTGATCTCTGTAACCCTAGCAATTCGTGCAGTTTGTTCCCTTGTACTGTGACCGACCGCAGGGCCCCATCTCATGGAACCAATTTCGGCTGTTCTCTCCAGCGCGGTCGGTCTTTTTATTACCTCCACATATTTCCCGAACCCCTGGTCCGATCTGGGTGATTTTTGGATATGTTCCTCACCCATATCAGGGCTACCAGGGGATGTGACATTTAAAGTGGTACCCCTAAGTTTAGGGGTACATCCAGAAACTGGGGGAATGTGTGTACTGTATAAGAGGATTATGAGTAAGGCTAAGGGGAGGAGATGTGTGGGAGGTTACTCGAGTATGATTGGACACTGTAGTAATTACTGTAAATCCCTCCCTTGCATGAGAGCATGCTTTATAAGGCCACTGTGTGAATAAAAGTTTAGTTCTGCTCCTGATGCTGTGTGTCGTCCAGTCATTGGGATTGAGGTTGGGATATTGCTGGATTATTTTGTCTGCTGGAAACCTTGCCTTATGGATTTATAAATACTTGTTCCTGAGCCTTACTGGGATCTTAAGCGGAGATAACTTGTGGAATACTAGATCTCCGCTACAGAAGCAATGTGAATGGTCAGTGTAGGACCCACCTGAGGGGGTCTGCCTTGACGTGGCAGGTGGGCATTCCCTCTAATGGCCATTGGAGAAACAAAATAACCTCCATTTGTTTGAATATACATAGGGATTTAGGAAAAGGGAGGGTAACTTTTATTCTTTGTTTTTTTTACTGTATGTTTTGGGGTTGATGTGTACTGTGGTTGTTGCTGCCGCCCAAGAGTAGTGGGAGTTTAAGCGCAGGATTTTTTTTTTTGTATTTTCTTTCTACCTGGTCAGCATTCATGTAAAACGCTCTGTCTAACAGAATAGTTTTAGCTTCCGAGACGATTAAGGTCTGAGAGAGATAAATGAAGCTAATCGAGCAATGAGTGTTTATTGCTGATGATGTGATTTCTGATTAACAGATATCGGGGGCTGAGAGGTAGATTTTACAGACCGAGACAAAGAGGATCCAGAAGATATCAGCAGCCAACATTCTAACAGTGTTTTATCTATTCAACAAGGTTGTAACAGATCCTTCCCGTACTTCGACGAGTACCCTCCTTTGATGGACGCTTCCTAGCCTGCGCCGAGGACCACAAGCACCGCACCGGACACCACAACTATTAAAGACTCCACAACTGCCGTAGCTTAACTGGAGTCTCACCGTCTTCTGTCAACCCTGGATCGGCTTCTGTCCTCCAGTACCATGTGGGGAAGACCTCTCTTCCAGGAGAGCATATCAGGAACAAGCTCTTAAAAGAGCTAAGTGATTAAAGCTCAAGGGAATATGCAGAGCATAGCAATCCCCAATCACAAGACTACATGCTGAGGGTCAAGAAGAACTGTCTAAAGCTTTATTTTCCTTGGGACTTGCCCATATGGTCATTACATTAACATTGCTGTGAAAACTCAATAAAATTACAAACAGTCAAATCATAGGAGGCAACATACAGTGACCTATTATAACACAATGGCATATTTTCAAAGAGGTGGGGGAGACAATAATTAACAGAAAATATCTCACATGCTTGCAGAATTAGCAATATGCAAATCTACCCGAATATGCAAATAAACCAGTCTTGCTATTCATGTAGTGCATATTGCTGTTGCTACCAACAGAGGGCACTAGACAAGCTCCATAGCCAAATCCGCCTAGTTGGTAGCAATTCTCAGCAGTACAGGAGAGCAGGCAATACATCCCAGGGGCCATAGTCACATGGCAGGAGGCTGGCAATCAGTCTTCTCCAATGCCCAGCGGCGAGGCTGGTTCTGCCACAGAGGTAAATACAATATTAATTCTATTTCAATCTATACAATTTCCAAGTGCAGTGTCAGTTCATATTACACCAGGTTATCATTATTTATATATTTTTATGAAAGCCACGGCTATAAAATGCAGAGTATCGCGGACAGACAGACACAATCCAAAATAGAAGACAAAGTCTGCTCCTAATTATTGTGTAATAACTCTGAATGCACACGTTACATGCGGCTTGTATGATGGATTTATTTATTACGGGGAATCACCATTTATATCATACAGGATTCTAATAAACGACCTTCCTGTAGGAATAACGCCCGGATCATGTAATGATATACAGAAGTATGGGAGATTATACTCTCAGACTCAGGGTTTTCCACAAATCGCACAGACTTTCATCTCCAGCCTGGGGCAGGACTTCACTGTTAACCCCTTAAGACCGCAGGGCGTTCTATGCCGTCCCTATTTTGATGGCTCTAAATGCCGCAGGGCGGCATAGAACGCCCTGCAGTCTTATGTACTTACCCGGTCGCTGGTGATCCCACGCCGGCGATTGCGGTAAGGGGACTTACCTAGGAGCCCAGGGAGTCCCCCTCCATCCTCTCCGTCCTCTTGTAATGACAGGTACTGTTGTGCTCGTGATACTTTGCTGATTACAAATATGTGCTTTTTATTGCAGTAAAAGCTAACAGTATTATGACATTTACAGCTAAATGTCCGGCAAGTGAGGCCCCCGGGGGCCATGTGATCGCTCTCAAAGAGCGATCACATGGCCCCCTATAGCTGGCTGAAATGTCAGACAGTCCCCCTGCTGGTGGAAAAATGAAAAATAAATTAATTAAACGTGTAAAAATAAATTATATATACCCTGACCACCCTAACCCCTCCTACAGTTTTTACACTACATAGACAGAAATTTACCAAAACGTGCAGATTGTTCCCGATCGGATTGCTATTACTTTGTGGAACGTTTCGCCGAATGGTTCACGGAATATAGTCGTTCTTGTGGCGAAATTTGTCCCATAGGAATGAATGGCAAAGCTAGAGTGGGAGCTGGCAAAAGCTGAAAAATCAGGACATGATTTCTAAACTGCCACCACTCCCTTGTTTTCAGGCCCACCTACACAAATCTTATATCAAAACGTTCAGCTATCCCTGCTGCCACTAAACATGTCAACGGCTAAGCCGTAGTCCTGATAGTTTTCACAATATGACCATTTGTTTGCAACCAACGCCGTCCATTGACATTCATTGAAACTTCACTCTACAAAGCTCAAATATGAAGTGCAATTTCTAAACTGCGACTGTGCCTTCAATTTTAATACTTCAGAGACATACTATGCAAAAGTAGGTCTGGGTCTTGTGATTCTCACAATATAAAGCTCTTCGCTGTAGGATTTATAGTTTTTAAAATACGACCGTTTGAAGATGGCAGCCGCCAAAATACTCTGACCTGTGTCAGGCTGCAGCAGCAAGTGATGTCATAGACAGGGCCTTTTGAACACCTGCTAATGTTTTTACAAATATATGGTTTAATGTAACTGTGCAACAACGTTGCAATTAAATTTGCTATGTAAATGATAACAGTTACTCCGCCCACTCCAGTTGTAGACTACTGGTGGAGGCAAGAACACTTCACACAATTTCCCCAGAATTTTCTAATTACTATTATTATTATTATTATTACTAGTAGTCGTAGTATTTATATAGTGCCAGCTTATGCCGCAGTGCTTTACAATAAAAGGGAAATTTACCAAATGAGACAATAACAAAATGTAATAGGAACAATAGGTAGGGGAGGACCTGCTCAAACAAGCTTACAGTCTAGAGGAGGTGGGTATAAAAAAAACAATAAGAAGGGTATTGAGAGAGACAGCAATGGATGGATAGATGGATTTTCCATTTAGTAACTTGAAGGGTTCAGACAGTCTCATTGATGCGGACTCCTCTACAGTAGGTTAATTCTGGAAGCTGGACGACGTACGGATTGACACAGAACAGGGATTGTTTGTGATTGTTGTTGGCAAGTCTCATAAATGAATTGATATTTACAACTCTAAATATCTATTGTGTGTTTAATCAAGGAAGGGATATTGTATTTACATATTGTCTGACTGCCGAATTTAAATATAAACTAAAATTACCAAATTTAATAGGAAATATAAAACTACAATATAATATAGGAAAATGTTGTAGAAAAGTCAATATTTATCTGTTACAGCTGATAATAAATACTATTAATGCTTGCTCTGTGTTTTTAAGAGAGACCTTTGATGGGGTAGACAAAGGGAAGTGGAAGGAATAACGGTGTATAAAAGGACATTACGGGAATATTGAAGTAAATGTCTTATAGACGTTGGGTTTGAGCCAGGTTTCATGTTGGAAAGCAGTATAGTATTTTTTATTTCTTCATTAATGAAGGGAGTGTTTTGCAGCGCCAAGTGCAAACAATGGCCTCTTTAATTTACTTGGAGAACGAGTCGTCCTTATTCCATGTTCCAAGTTCATGTATCTGGGTAAAGGATGAAAATTGAAAATGTCCTGTGACCATCATAACAAGTTTGACGTTGCTCTGTTTCAGCTGCAGCTTGCATGGCCTCCTCAGTTCTATGGACATGTGGTCAGAGTTACCTTTCCCAGTGATGATCCTGGCTGCCGTAATCTGTTGCCTGGATCAAGGAGAACATGAACTAAATTGACCAGCTCATATGCAGGCCATGATGGGGTCCTGGTGTGATGGAACAAGAGATGTAGTGTTCTTGGCTGCTGTTGAGTAGAAGGTGGTATTCTGTGTGCTGTCGCTCATGTTGCTGATACAGTTTTTGTGGTTACCTCAAGCTAAAGTCATTTTCTACCTGTTGAGGTGAAGCAGTCAGGGCTGTGGAGGTTCTTTTTTCCATTCTTAGTCTTGTTTCTAGCTTTCTGAGAAGCCCTCTGGTAAAATTGGTGGTTTCAGGGTTCTGAGAAGAATTAAAATGAATAATTTCACAGTGTGGTTACATGCATCTTTTACTCACGGTTTTAGTAAAGTCAATTGTCTAACACAGAGGACAGAGGTTTTAGGTCATTTGATTCTCACAATAACATTTTACAAACAACAAAATGGATTAAACGTTGCAAGCATGTTTTAGAAATTTAAATATAGTATGTTTAATAACGGATGCCAATTTGTAAAATTCTCTCCTAGTTGTTTAATATGTCAATGATAGCTAAGGATCAGAATAGATGACTGTACATATTTTAACTTTATTTAAATGTTTCATGTTGTCCTTTTATGTATCTGATTGTGCTTTTAGTATTTCTAAACTGGGGAGGAACAAATGTAGAGTGCAAGATCTTTTGTTGGTCTTTTGGGTACCTCTCTCGTGCAATGGTGGCCAAAGGGCAGATCCCCGCTTATCTTACATCTCTCATAATGCTTTGCCAGCTGGGAATCTACCATTTGCCCATCCTTGCAGGGTTGTATTTGTGAGAAGTGTTTGTGTGTTTGAATTTAAGCATGTTTTAATAGATAGTATCTGAGTGACAATGTTGGGGTGTATTTATTTTGGCATTTGAATGAAATTGTATGTTTGTATGTACTGTTGTCATGTTAATGCAGTGGTGTACTTGCAGGTAGTGTTTGCAGTTTAATGCAGAGGTGTGTTTTCATGCAGTGTCAGCCTTTTAATATAGGGGGTTGGTTGTATATAGTGTTGGTGTTTGTTTGCAGAGGTGTGTTTGAAAGTAGTATCAGTATGTCAATGCAGCGTGTGTTTGTATGTAGTGCTGGTGTTTACAGAAAGAGGTCCTAATTTTGTTTTGGCATTTTAAACAGAAATTTGTGTTTTTTCAGATTTATTTATTTTTTTATATTTATTTGCATGACACCTAGATCCTGTCAGTACACAGGAAACATACGGTGTAAGTTAGGAACGCCGGAACATGCTTGTACAGCACTCTCAGTAGATATCCACCCACGGTTACCCTTGACAGATTATGTGTTAATTGGCAATATTCACACCCTGAAATGCTGCATTTTAAAACTTTCTCTCATGCATTCCTTACGATGCTAAATTGTAAGTAAAAAATCCAGGATTCTTCTTAAAAAGGACACTATGAGCTCCAAAAAACTTTTGCTCATTTGATAGATTGTGATGTCATAGCAATGATTCTATTTTTGTCATTGCTCAATTTTTTTTTGTTTTGGTAAAACAAATAGTAAAACATTTTGCAGTTTTCTGCCTCCTTAGCCTTTTCATTCACTGTATTTGTGGACTGCTCTGTGTCTCTCAGTATATACTCAGCCACTGAGAGCTATGAGAGCTGATCTGAGTGGCCCCGTGCTTATTTGCAAACACCTAACTAATTAATTAAAATGTCTTACCAATTTTCAACAGGAAATCTAATCTTGTTAAATCTAAAACATTTTCCTAGATGACTCTTACCTGTAAAAGTAAAAAGAAAAATCTTAGAAAAATCTTAGACAGTTGAAGAATAGTGATTTCCCGAACGGTTCGCCACGGACTCATCATTGAGTAAACTTTGACCCTGTACCTCAGTCAGCAGACACATTCCAGCCAATCAGCAGCAGACCCTCCCTCCCAGACCCTCCCACCTCCTGGACAGCATCCATTTTACATTCATTGTGAAGCTGCATTCTTAGTGTGCTGTCCAGGAGGTGGGAGAGTCTGGCAGGGAGGGTCTGCTGCTGATTGGCTGGAATGTGTCTGCTGACTGTGAGGTACAGGGTCAAAGTTTACTCAATGATAAGTCCGTGGCGAACCGTTCGCGAACCGTTCGCGAACCGTTCGGCGAACCGTTCAGGACATCACTATTGAAGAATCAAACTCTCGAATATCTCTTGCTGTGACAACTTCAATAAAATTACAAACAGTCAAATTATAGCAGACACCATACAGCAACTTGTTATAACCCAATTACAAATCCACCTAGTTAATTGCAAGCATTAACAAGACCGGAGAACACACTAACATTTAACCCAAAACAACCGCATTACACACACGCCCTGAACCCACAATGGACACAGGGTGACTTAAACATAGGAGTCATTCAGATACCTAACTTTCCTGTTCGGTAGTTTCAATTACCCGAACAATGCTTTTCGTCTGTAAGGTTGGATCCCGTCGCTTGCCACCAATTGTAGCGGAGATGCAATATTAAATCCCAAGATCTCCGCTGGTATAGAAGGTAATCCAAAGTAAAGTGCTGGAAAAGAAGGCAATATTCCAAATCCCCCAGTAACCGGACGAAACACAGTTCAGGGAGTCAACTGACAATTTTATTCACGGCTCCAGGAGTCAACTGGCAATTTTATTCACGGCTGTTAGCCTATGCATGCTCTCTATTCTAAAACACACGAATACATTTTTACACCAGGTTAACACAGCTATTTCAGACAACCTTTAAATGTTCTGCAATATGACCTAAAGTGGCTAGGTTTGCCACAATGCACCCCCAGAACCAAGCCGGCATACAGTCTGATCCCAACGGATTGGCTTGGGGATGTCCGGAGGAGTACTCACAGATCACTTCTCAAGGTCAGTCTGTCTAGATAACCCCCCCGGGGTTGGCCGGAATGGGTTTGCTGTAGGTGCAGTAGGGGTAGCTGTATTAGGTTGAGCGGTTGGTCGAGGGTACTCTCGATTGAGGTTACAGTGATGCCTCCTTGCTTCATAGTGCTGGTCATAGTGCTGGTCCGACAGACCCTTCTTGGGTCTTGCAGCTTCTGTTAGGGTGAGGGGTTTTCTATCTCTCACCCATTTCTGTGCCTCTGGGGACAGGCCATTGAAAAAATGTTCTAACAGCAGCAATTGCCGTAACTCCTCCATAGTGGTTGCTTGACTGGCTTGTATCCACCCCTGGGAGGCTTGGTCCAGTTTGTGGGCCCACTCTGCATGGGAATCTTTCTCTGGTTTGCGCAACCCTCGAAACTTGCGCCGGTATGCCTCTGGGGTAATTGCGTATCTTTCCAGTATAGCCTGTTTTACCTGGGCATAATCTTTACTGTCCTCCCTGGGTACAACCCGATAGGCTTCGGCTGCCCAACCTGACAGTTTGCCTGCCAGTAAAGGTACCCACACTGCCTGCTCCAAATCATGCAAGTCACATAGCCTCTCAAAGTCTTGTAGATACCCATCAATCTCGTCTTTCTCTTCACAGAACATTTTAAACGCATGGTATGGGATCTTAGGCTTTACCTGGCTGACGACTGAAGCAGTAATAGACTCCGCTCTGGGAGGAGCATCCTGCGGTCCGTGTGCCATCACATACTCCTGCACATCCGCCATCAGTACTGTCAGTATTTCAAGGGGTACTGGCTGGGGTAAAAATTCCATCCTGGTCCTCATTTCCTTTTGGAAGGGGTATAGTGACACAGTAACAGAGGGATTGAGGCCCTGCTCAGTGAGTTTACATGTTAGAGGGAGTGGGGTATAGTGTAACAGAGGCATTAAGGGCCCTGCTAGGTGAACTTACATGCTAGAGGGAGTGGGGTATAGTGACAGTAACAGAGGTTTTGAGGGCCCTGCTCAGTGAGCTTACATGTTAGAGGGAGTGGGGTATAGTGATACAGTAACAGAGGAATTGAGGCTCTGCTCAGTGAGTTTACATGTTAGAGGGAGTGGGGTAGAGTGACACAGTAACAGAGGGATTGAGGACCTGCTCAGTGAGTTTACATGTTAGAGGGAGTGGGGTATAGTGACACAGTAACAGAGGGATTGATGGCCTGCTCAGTGAATTTATATGTTAGAGGGAGTGGGGTATAGTGTAACAGAGGGATTAAGGGCCCTGCTCGGTGAGATTACATGCTACAGGGAGTGGGGTATAGTGACAGTAACAGAGGTTTTGAGGGCCCTGCTCAGTGAGCTTACATGTTAGAGGGAGTGGGGTATAGTGACACAGTAACAGAGGGATTGAGGGCCTTGCTTAGTGAGTTTACATGCTAGAGGGAGTGGGGTATAGTGACACAGTAACAGAGGGATTGAGGGCCCTGCTCCGTGAGTTTACATGTTAGAGGGAGAGGGGTATAGTGACACAGTAACAGAGGGATTGAGGCTCTGCTCAGTGAATTTACATGCTAGAGGGAGCGGGGTATAGTGTAACAGAGGGATTAAGGGCCCTTCTCGGTGAGCTTACATGCTAGAGGGAGTGGGGTATAGTGACACAGTAACAGAGGGATTGAGGCCCTGCTCAGTGAGTTTACATGCTAGCGGGAATGGGGTATAGTGACTGTAACAGAGGGATTGAGGGCCTGTTCAGTGAGTTTACATGTTAGAGGGAGTGGGGTATAGTGGCACAGTAACAGAGGGGTTGAGGGCCTGCTCAATGAGTTTACATGTTAGAGGGAGTGGGGTATAATGACACAGTAACAGAGGGATTGAGGCCCTGCTCAATGAGTTTACATGCTAGCGGGAATGGGGTATAGTGACAGTAACAGAGTGTTTGAGGGCCCTGTTCCAGTGGGGTATAGTGGCACAGTAACAGAGGGGTTGAGGGCCTGCTCAATGAGTTTACATGTTAGAGGGAGTGGGGTATAGTGACACAGTAACAGAGGGATTGAGGGCCCTGCTCAGTGAGTTTACATGTTAGAGGGAGTCTGGTATAGTGACACAGTAACAGAGGGATTGAGGGCAATGCTCAGTGAGCTTACATGTTAGTGGGTGTAACGGATCACCTGGCACCCCGACTGGGTACCTCAGTTGAAGGATGCTCCTAGCGCTTCCTGAGGACTCCAAGCACTGCAGCAGACACCACAACCACCGAACCGGAGAAGCATGCGAATGCTCTCAAGCATAGGAATGCTGTAAGCAGCTGAATAGGAAAAGCATACAATCAGCTTACACTCCTGGCAATCAGCATACAATCCAATTCCCCCAATAACGAGACGACACTTCGTTTGAGGTCAAGCAGAACTGACTGTACTGGCCCATACAGCCTCTTTTATTCACAATCCACAAACATAGTACTGCCCACAGGGTTTTGAAATACAACCAATCAATCCATACAATACACACAGACACTCCCACACAAAATCCTCCCCTCTGCCTGTGATATGATTACTGAACAGAATGGTTAATATAATTATCACAGGCATAGAAATACAGTATCATAAAACACATCACAGGGACCCCAAAACATGCAATAACCCCATAAAAAGTATCCACATATCCAAAATTCACCCAGATCCGTTCAGTACTTTGGAAAATACAGTTTAATGCAGATTCTGCAGAACATATACAGGCTAAATAAAAAACAATCACTGTATAATGTGTCCCCTGTTGTATAGCCCAAAAGCACTGCACGATGTATCTGTGCAACAAATACCGGCGAGATGGCACCGTGTTGAAAAGTCCAAACAGTGTCTGTGAGTTAAAATGGCCGCCATCCATTGTTCTCACCATGTGCCTCTGATACAGGAAATGGTGGCCACCCAGTAACTCCACAGTATATCCCCAGATGGTTCTTAAAGGGCCAGCAGCAGCACAACACAAATCCATCATGCCAAAATCATGTCTTTAAAGGGCAATAAATCCCAGGGGCCATAGTCACATGGCAGGAGGCTGGCAATCAGTCTTCTCCAATGCCCAGTGGCGAGGTCGGTTTCGCCACAATACGAAAAACTACTAATCCCAGAGATACCGTATAAGTCCTGAATTTTTGCCCTATTTCTAGCAAGCCATCCAGATAGATTAAGGTCTTAAATAAAACACTTCAGGACTTTTAGAGGGGTGTTTGAAGAGATTTGATTGGGGGGGATTTCTTTATCGGTTTTATAGATAAAGATAAAGAAGAGGAGCCAATGGACATCCCTGGCGGGTTCCATTTTTAATAGTAAACCAAGGAGAGTCTAAACGGTTGCCATATATTTTTGACATAGGAGAAGATTATAAAGACATTGCTAAATCTTTAAAAGATCTCTCAATCCCAAACGCAGAAAGTGTAGCAGACAAAAATTTCCAATTTACCCTGTTGAATGTCTTTTCGGCGTCCACAGCTATAAAAACTGTAGGAATAGATTTTTTACCAACTTCTATCATCATATTCAGAATCTTATGAATATTGTTGCTAGCTGATCTTCCTCTTATGAAGCCAGATTGGTCTAAATGGATTATTTAGTGGTTTATTGTTTATAGAAATTCAATCACTGGTGGCGATCTGTGGCGATCTGTGGCCAGGTAATTATTTAAAAAGCGTACTCAATGTTTAAACGAGGACTGTAAAAATTTAGGCACCTCACTTGTATTTAGTCCTCATTTATCTAAGGCAATGTAGGAGGCAATGTAGAAGGAGGGGAACAATACTTAAGGAAATAGATAAATATTACATAGTCAAGATCAAACAAGGCTATTCGTTCTCGAAAATATGCCTTTGTAGTTATCAAAAATATATTTATTAATAATAAGTGAAACTTAATGTGTATTCAATCATGGTGTATGATGTAGAATTTTGTATATTCCAGTGTTATATGAGTAGTATATTTCCTCTTTTTTCCACCTTTAATTACACTTCTATAATTAAAAGATATATATATATTTTTGTGTAGATATAGACTTGTGATATCATATTTATCATTAGGGTGAGCCATCATTATTTATTTATCATATTAATAGAGTGGATATATATAAGTTTATTTATTTATTTTTTTCCTCCACTGTATCCCAAAAAGTTATTTCTCACATCTCTTCATCTCATCTCATATTTCTTTGTGCATGAGTTATTGCATATATAAGTGTTTTATAACTTTTACTTTAGCGTCGTAAAATATTCAAATATTAATATAATTTAAATAAACATATAAGTGCATATCTAATACCGTAAGTCTATATAAGAGGAGTATCATAGTTTAGTATGTAGTAGTGATCACATTATTCTTTAAATATTACGTAGATATTAAATTTTTATTTATTATGTAAATTCCACACCTTATAAAATGTCATATCTTTCTCTGTTCTCTGGATTCACCATTATTTCTACTTTGTTCCCCGCCCCTCCCCTCCAACTTAAATTGTATTGCTTTTTTAAAATTTTCTAGTTTT
>OW240916.1:326886837-326941917 GCA_933207985.1 Pelobates cultripes
GCTGTAGAAGATTAGGTGTCCTGTGTTAGCCAGTCAACTATGTCCTCAGAACTTTTCAAGTTCAGGGTACGTGGCCTCTAAAACTGGGCATTATTCTAGGGCCAAAGGGAATCACAGCACCACGACCACGATGGCCCCTGCGGGGTGGCCTGCCTCTGCCTGTCATTTTTGTTGGGATTAGTGGTACTATGCGTGCAAGCTACTGTGAGACCAGATATGAGCGGCAATGTGCACTGGCACAGTTGTGCAGAGCACAGGCTGTAGGCCTGACACCCGCTTGAAGATAACTAACTGCTATTCAATCTATAACAGTGAAAAAAGTGTTTTTTGTTTTTAAATACAAGCTTTGTGTCACCAGATCTAAGTGGTGGTAATGGTCACCGTATCCACTGTTAGCGTAACACACCCGCTTTAAGGACACTGACTGCTATTCAATCTATAACAGTGAAAAAAGTGTTTTTTGTTTTTAAATACAGCTTTGTGTCACCAGATCTAAGTGGTGGCACTGGTCACCGTATCCACTGTTAGCGTAACACACCCGCTTTAAGGACACTGACTGCTATTCAATCTATAACAGTGAAAAAAGTGGTTGTTTTGTTTTAAATACAAGCTTTGTGTCACCAGATCTAAGTGGTGGCAATGGTCACCGTATCCACTGTTAGCGTAACACGCACCCGCTTTAAGGTTACCCGACTGCTATTCAATCTATAACAGTGAAAAAAGTGTTTTTTTTTTAAATCCAAGCTATTGTGACACCAGATCTAAGTGGTGGCACTGACTGGAGAAATGGGCACAGTATGCACTGTGAGCCTGACACAGAAGCTGGCAGCAGTGGCAGACAACTGACTGCTATTCAATCTATAACAGTGAAAAAAGTTTTTTATTTTTAAATCCAAGCTATTGTGACACCAGATGTAAGTGGTGGCACTGACTGGGGAAATGGGCACAGTATGCACTGTGAGCCTGACACAGAAGCTGGCAGCAGTGGCAGACAACTAAGTGCAATTACATTACATAGAAAAAATAAATAAAAAAAAAGCATACCCTTATCCCTAACCTAGCTATGCTTTTCCCTATCTTATGAACAGCAGCTACACTTTCCCTCCTCTTACTAAGCATGCAGCTTGAGAATGAATCTAAAATGGATGCCTTCCAGGAGGTGGGAGGGTCTGCTAGGGAGGGTGTGCTGCTAATTGGCTGGAATGTGTCTGCTGACTGTGAGGTACAGGGTCAAAGTTTACTCAATGATGACGAATAGGGGGCGGGTCGAACCGCGCATATGTTCGCCCGCCGTGGCGAATGCGAACATGCTATGTTCGCCAGGAACCGTTCGCCGGCGAACCGTTCGGTACATCACTATATATAACCGTCTTGCTAAATATCTTGTAGGGGATTCAGAGTGAACACATATGCAAAAATATAAAAGAGGAAAAAAATATATATATATAGTGCTGATGTAAAATATTTTACAAGGGAAAATTGGATACACTCACACGAGGAAGCTGTGTATCTCAGTTACGTGTTTTAGCTTTTTTAAAGGCTGGACTTTGGGCGAAGTGCATTTTTTATGGTTTTTGAAAGAGTCTTTTATATTGCACATTATTGATATTTACTGTTAGCATTGTCGCCAGCACTTTATATGAAGGATCCATACACACCGAGGGAGTGTATGGATCACTACATCACTATGAACCCCCTGTATCCAAACTGGAGCTTCATAGAAGATCAACTCTTTCCAGGCAAGAACATTTTGGCAGTCCTGTGAATTAAAATATAAAATTCTGGTGTTGGGGCCTGACTATTATGGAGGAGAGACGCATCCTGAAAGAGCTTGTCTACTATCCTGTTAACAGCTCTCAGCTACCATATACAGCTCAGGTGTATCCCCCATATTTGGGGTACATCCAAGAATTGGGGAAAAGTATGCACTGTATAATTATGTTAAAGGTTAATCTAAGGGGAGGAGATGTGTGGGAGGTAACGTCTATGTGATTGGTTACTGTAGTAATTATGGTGAGTCCCTCCCTTGCATGGGAGAATCTCATAAAAGCAGAAATGTTGCCATTAAATTTCAGTTCTACTCCTGATCCTGTGTGTCGTCCAGTGATTGGGAAAGGTGATGGGATACTGTTGGATTTTATTGCTGATTGTGCTGGTTACCCTCTTGGATTTACTACTTGTTCCTGCATTCTTTTAATATACCAGTGGAGTTAAGCTGTGTGAAATCAGCTCTCCGCTACAATAGGCAGCAAGCTTCAAGTCCCCATCTGAAGTCCTCAGCGCTCACCCTGGGGAAGGACATAACATGGCGTCGGGTCAGACAGGGGAGTTCGACCAAATGCCAGCACAGAGGCAAATTGTAAGGCAGCATAAGGCTAGATCCCATGAAGGGCTGAATGTACTACAAGGAACCTCATGCCAAGGGACTGCACTCACACACCGGCTTCCATATGGGTTCAAATGCCTGAAGCATCCCCATCCCCCCTCCTCACATCAGTGTTGGACAGTGATCTACCCACGAGAAGCATTGGGTGAACTGAGGCTCTGGAACTGTGTGTGAAGTGCTCCAGGTTAACCTCAACTAATCTTCCCATCCTCAGTTACTTAAAATAGGATGAACACACTGTTATGTGTTCATTACTTTCCTGCTGTCTCTTATTACTTTCTCCTCTGCATCTGGCCTGCTGCAACATTTTCTTCTCATCACACTAACATGGGGTCCTCCTGGGATATTAAGTTTGATGTGCTTTATCATTCTGTTACATTGATAACTTAAAAATGTGTGCAGCTTACTCGAATACCATGTATGTGTTTTTTAAATATATGACTTACTATTACTTGTGGCAGTACAAGCTTGTTGTACCATGCACAGGAAGAATAATAATAAAACAATTTAAAAAAAGTATATATATATATATATACACACACACACACACACACATATACATACATACATATATACAGTTTGTAGGCTTAGCACTCTTATCACCTGGTGCTTGACTGCACTGCATATACAAAAAGAGTATAAGTGGTAAATGTACAAGAATTGCTTTTACTGAAATACCGGGTGTTTGTAAGAAAATGAAATTAAGATATATATATATATATCAAAAGTGTAAAAGGTAGTCAGCACTCAAGGTCTTTTGAAAAAGTAGAAATTCTTTATTGAAGATTCAAAACGGTCAACGTTTCATTTGATATTTTGTCCTGATGAAAGTTCCTGCGTAAACTGAAACGATGACCGTTTGGAATCTTCATTTTCTTACAAATGCCCAGTATTTCAGTAAAAGCAATTCTTGTACATTTACCATAGCACAGTGTTTAGAATGAATTGCATGATGAGTTTCGCATCCCGAGTAGATGCTTTGTCAAAATAAGTGAAACCTTGCAGAATGCCTTTCAAATCATCTATACAATTAGTTAAATGACCCCATATGAGCTGATTACTGGTAAGAATGAACAGCAAAATAGAAAAAAAACATTCTTACAATTTAAAAAAAAATTATTTAAAAAAATCTTCAATTCTAAACTATAATCAAATGTTTTTTTCTTCCAAAATACATACATAAAGCTAATAAAGTTAATTCTACACAAATTTTCCAAATCTGATTTCAAAAGAAACAGAAGTGGTTATTTCTATTTGGATACTATTTATACCATGCTATACGAATCATCGTGATTACTCATTCGTGCATACGAACAGCTGACCACCCAGCCCTTGGCGTGTGCCGCCACTTAACCCCAGTCACCTTTGAAACCACTGAAAGACATGACGAATGGTCAACCACCCGACGAGCAGAGTGTGCTCATAATTAACTTCTGGGAAGCTGTGGTTTGTTAACTGCAGCCTAATTGACTGGCCATTCGGATACAATTAGTCAAATGGAACACATACCAAAATCACGAAAGGACTACCGAACAACGACCACCCACCATCTGGCGTGTGGCCTCAACTAACATGTGGTTTCTGCGGTTAACTGCATGTTAAGTACCTCTTTCAAGGTGGGCGCCGTTTGTATACCGAACACGAGGTGGCGGCCATCTTTGGTTGTGGAATACTCAGCGGGACCTAAGCCTCAAACTCCTAGAACTAGAATCGGCCAAAGATTGGCACAAACGCCGCTAAGGTGTCGGTTGTCTCATCCATTCGTGCCCAAACCTACGAACAGACTTTCAATTTCGTGACTTCTTTATACTGTTCGTGAGATCTGAGCGTAATTCGTATACCTTATGCGCTCATATCTGGGCTATCCAGAGACTGGTTGAATGGGTCATTTTCGTATTAAAACCTAAAAGTTATGTATTTTTATGTTATTTTCATGTGGGTATAAAATATGGTATTTTTATGCGCTTGGAGATAATTAGGTTAGTTTAACCGTTGAAACCAATTATCTCCAAGCTAGGTGGGGACATTTTACAAACGATACACGGTAATGTCATTGGTTAGGACATTGCATTGTCCAGTATCCCATCAGGTCCAGAGGGGGATGTCCCTGGACCTGATAACGTGCATAAATTGCCATGCATGAGTGCCATTAAATCAGTTTGTGTTACCCTCAAATCGAAGCCTCGACTCATTTTGTAGGGAATAGTGTGCTATAGCTAGTAGGATTGTTCTATACTTTCAGGAGAACCTTGTGTATGCTGATCGGAGCGGCGCTCTCCCCCTCCAACATTGGGAACCAGGATATCTAAGTGGTCCAACTTCCATCTAGCCTGGAGGCAACCGTAACAGAGAGTGTTCCACATTATTAAGCCGAGCACCATTTTCATGCAATATGGGGAAGAAAAAGGATCTCTCTGCTGCCGAAAAGAGTGAAATAGTTCAATGCCTTGGACGAGGTAAGAAAACATTAGATATTTCACAAAAAACTTAAGCTTGATCATCGAACTATTAAGAGATTTGTGGTTGATTCAGAGCACAGACGGGTTTGTGCAGATAAAGGCACATTAAGGAAGATTTCTGCCAGATTCATGCTTTGGATCAATTGAGCAGCTGCTAAAATACCATTACATAGCAGCAAACAGATATTTGAAGCTGCTGGTGCCTCTGGAGTCCCACAGACATCAAGATGTAGAGTCCTCCAGAGTCTTGCAACTGTGTATAAACCTTCTATTCAGCCACCACTAACCAATGCTCACAAGCAGAAATGGCTGCATTGGGCAGGAAAATACATGAAGACTAATTTTCAAACAGTCCAGTTTACTGATGAGTGCCATGCAACCCGGTATGTTCCAGATGGATGGAGTAGTGGATGGTTGGTGGACAGCCACCCTGTTCCATCAAGACTGCGATGTCAGTAAGGCAGTGGTGGAGTCATGTTTTGGGCCGGAATCATGGGAAGAGAAAGGTCGGCCCTTTAGGGTGCCCCAAGGTGGTAAGATGACCTCTGCAAAATATGTGTAGTTTCTGACTGACCACTTTCTTCCCTGGTACAGAAGGAAGAACTATGCTTTCCGTAAAAAAATCATCTTCATGCATGACAATGCACCATCCCATGCTGCAAAGAATACCTCTGCATCAATGGCTGCTATGGGGATAAAAGGAGAGAAAGTCATGGTGTGGCCTCCATCCTTCCCTGACCTCGATCCTATTGAGAACCTTTGGAGCATCCTCCAGCAAAAGATCTATGAGGGTGGGAGGCAGTTTACATCCAAACAGCAGCTCTGGGAGGCTATTCTGACATCTTGCAAACAAATTCAAGCAGAAACTGTCCAAAAACTCACAAGTTCAATGGATGCAAGACTTGTGAAGCTGCTATCAAATAAAGGGTCCTATGTTAAAATGTAACGTGACCTGTTAAAATGTTTAAAAAGTTAAAATGTTGTTATAAGTTTGATTGAAATAGCTTTTGATTTCAGTAAATATGCTGCAAACACAACAAATGACAATTTTCAGTTTTTTACAACCTATAAAGTGTTTTGAAACTTACTGTGTGTAATAATTTGGAACAGTGCATTGTAAGTTTATGTTTAAAAAAATACTGTTATCATTAGGAGGTTTGTTCAATAAAATTTGAATTGTACTCTTAATAGTTGGTAACATGAGAATTATGCTGACTGTTATTTACATCAATTATTTAGGTAAATGAGAAAAATATCATTTGCATAATAATTTGGGACAGGGTGTATATCTCCCAAATGAATCCCCAGTTCTAAATCTTGGATCTGGCTGAAGCTAGTAAAACAGGCATATGTTTGATTGCAGGAGACTTTAACAGTGTGTTGGATCCTAAAATGGATTTTAAAAAAATACTAAGACAGTACCAGCACACAGTAGAATAGATAAGATGCCTAAAACAAGAAGGAGTAACATGAATAAGTATGACTTCTTTGATTTTTGAAGAACTTTACATCCTGGGTCGTCAGATTTTACGTTTTTCTCTAGAGTTCATTTGTCTTACTCTCGAATTGATATGGTTTGGGGAAATGCAGCCGCCTTAGCAAGCATACAAGATATAAAGATCTTAACTCCTGGTCAGATCACAGTATTAATATGTGGGTAATGGAAAATCAATGAGACAAAATTAATAGAGACTCTTGGCGTATTAATGATTATTTGTAACGTAAGAAATATTTAATCAACAAATCAGAGATTTCTTTGTTGATAATGACCCCAATGGCACCTTATATATAAATAATTGGTGCGCATTTAAATCCACTATGAGACGGAATATAATTAGCATGCAGGCAAAATATAATGCAGAAAATAACGCATCAATGATATCTCTACAAACAGAACTAGTAAAAACCTTCAAAAAAAACAAGCAAACTTCCTCTAGAGAAAACGCAGATGTTTTAAAAAAAAATACAGAATCAAATTAATATTATTTTAGAAAAAAATGCAAAAATCTTGAAAAATTAAAATGTAAATATCATAGTAAAGGAAATCGTGCAGATAGGATACTGACAAAAAAGAGAAACTGACGGCAAGTAAAAAAAAAGAAAGTGGTGGATGATGAAGGGGACTATTTTAATCCTAAAGAGATAGGAGAACGATTTAATAATTATTATGGAGAATTGTATATTCTTCCAACCTCCCAAAAAACAGGAGAGGAATTTTTGGCTAATACTGAAACTCCTACTATAACTGTGATGAAAGCACCTTCGTCACTGGGGTTTGGAGAGGCTTGCTTGCCAGCCTCTTGCCCTGTGACTATGGCCCCTTTAAAGTATTGGGTCTTAAGGCACTTGGGACAGAAACATAGAAACAGAGAATAGAAACATAGAATGTGACGGCAGATAAGAAGGAATAACCCATTAATAAAAGGGTTTTGTTACAAAAGTAAAGAATATAAGCTTAATTTGCATGCAGATGATTTGATCTTGACGCTAACCAACCCTGTCAAATCATTAGAAGCACTTATGAAAGTAGTGGAGGAATATAGTGTAACTTCAAACTATAAAATAATTGTACACTAATCAACCACTCTGGCCATTAATATTCCGAGAATTAGCAGATCCTATGTAGAGGAATGGTATAAATTCAATTGGGCTAAAAAACACTTACCATACCTCGGCATAACAATTACTGATAACCCAACTGAAATTATGCAAATAAACTTTTTAAAAACCTTTCGATCGACTCATGATTCTTTAACCCCTTAAGGACACATGACATGTGTGACATGTCATGATTCCTTTATTCCATAAGTTTGGTCCTTAAAGGGTTAAAGAGATGGAGACATGTTGAACTGTCATGGTAGGGAAGAATCAATTTGATTAATGCGTACCTTCTCCCCAAATGGTCCTACCTTTTCCATATGATTCACTTAAAAATGCCCCAGCCATGGCTTTATATGGAAAGGAAAAAGACCAAGAATCAATGAAAAAACTATTGATGCAGAAAAATAGTAAAGTGGAATAAATTTTCCCAAATGTGAATTGCACATACCTTTATAATATGTTTTTCTACCTGTATAAAACTCGGTTATTCAATTCTAAAAAAGAGGGATGGTACTCACTTGAAACTGAAATGACCGAAACAGAAAATCTATATCAGTTGGTGTGGATGAGTAAAGGAGACGAGAGGGTTAAAAAAGTGAATTCCTTAAGTCTATGTTTGGAATCGATAATATTCAAATGGAACAAGTTGAAATTTAGTAGTGGTAAGGGTAATAAAATTCTAAGAAATGTTAAAATTACAGTTATTATGTTACGGATGAGGCACTTGGATTTAGCAGAAAAGCAGTGGTTAAGAAAAGGTATAAAATATATTAATAAAATAATGATAAATGAAAATATCAAGCCTTTTGAGGTGTTAATTAAAGAATTTCATCTCTCTGAATGAGTGGTTTAAATATTTGAGGATTAAAAATGTTATTAAACAATTCCTTCTATATCATCCTACAGAGGGTTTAGAAATGTTATGTGCAGTATTAAATAATGAAAAAGTAGAACAAATTGCTAGAAAAAAGTCTAGAAAAGTGTTATTAACAGTTGAAGCTCCTACTATAAATATAAATGCACAAAAGTGGGAGAAAGTTGAATATTCAAATTTTAAAAACAGAATGGGATCAAGTGTTACCACAAACAAGTAAAATTATCCAATGCTTAAATATTTTAGTGTTATTTAAAGTGTTGAATCGTTGGTACCTGGTCCCAACTAGGATGCCAAAGATGTTATAATTCTAGCTCTTCAATTTGCTGGAGATGTAACAGGGCGGAAGGAACATTTTTGCATGTTTGGTGGGAGTGTGAGAAAGTTAAAAGGTTTTGGTATCTGGCTCTTAGCGATATAGAGCGGATCATAGGAAAAGGAATTCCCAGAGGCCAACATAACACTTTGTTACAACTCAATGTTCAAACACTCCAAGCTAAAGAGAGATTTATATACGTAGAGAAAACTCTTTCACCCAATTTGTTGATTTATTTCAACCACAATTCTTATCATTTAAAATTCACCGCTGAATGGAATAAAGAGAAAATAGACTTTTTGGATGTGACCCTCTCAAATAATGGATCTGATATTATTTGTAAAAAAAAATTTTAAAACAGATGGCAGGAGTAAGAAGGTATCATATTTACCCAACAGCAACAAACAGAGAGTAAATTCCAATGCTCAAATCTAAGACCTGAGTCTATCACGCCGTTTAGGTTCTGCAGAAATATTGAGAAAGTTAACAAGAAACTGGGTCATTCAGAAATCTAACATTTTAAATGAATCATTTAATTTAATTTATTGACTGATCAGGGTCCTGGGAATATTGGGGAGAACTCCAGATTTTTACCAAAAGGATCAGCTAGAAGAATAGCTAAAACAGAAATAGTTCATGTAACGGACCGTTTCAGCACACAAGGGGTAAAAACCGTTTAGGCGATCTTCCCCTTCCAGATGCACAGGCACAGCTACTGCAGAACACCAATCCGCCGAACAGGAAACCATACGAATGCTGTAAACAGCTGAATAGGAAAAACCATACGAATAGGTTTACACTCCTAGCAGTCAAACTGGAACAGCATACAATAAATCCCCCCAAGAACAAGACAAAGCTCCGTGTTGAGGGTCAAGCAGTGAACAGTCAGAGCTATGGGTTTATTGTGCTTATGTACACATTCTTACACATTAGTACCACCCACAGGGTTTTGGAACACAACCAATAAACACATACAATACACTCAGACACTCCCACACAAAATCATCCCCTCTGCCTGTGATACAATTACCTTACACAATGGGTAATGTAATTATAATAAGCAGAGAAATACAATTTTTCCACATTATTCATAACTTGAAAAGTATGCATCACATTCACACATAACTTACATTTTCAGAATCAGCATACTCCAAATACAAACATACGTCAAAATCATACAAATTGGTCCAGTGGTTCAAAAGATAGATCGTAGTCCTTTGTGACCAAAGGAAGCATGGCTTTTCTGCCCAAAACCAGTTCCACAGAGTCTTCTATCCTGGAGATAATTAGAAGTAATCCAATTATCTCCAAAGACAGAGGCAAAACTCCATTGAACACATGGCAGCAAAAGACAGTAAAATACAATAAAATACACAAGGTTACATTTATGACATAAAATACAGACATGCAACATATGCCCAGATAGCTTAGGTCTGAGCGCACATTATTACTGAATGGCGCTCAGAGCACACACATACAGTTCAATTGCCATGGAGCCAAAGTCTTTCCCATAGTCTTTCATTATACGAATAGGCTCCATGGCATGCTATCTGGGGTATCACCGCTCAAACAGGGCAAGCACCAAATGACCCGGCTTTCTTGTCTTTGCAGGGGAAAATCAAGCCTTTTAACATGGGGCCATAATCCAAAGGCAACAAGCGAGCAACCAGGCTTCTCCAATGCAATGTGGCGAGATTGCTCTCGTCACAGTTCACAATGCGGCTGTTTTTGGTCTAAAATGTGCAAATTCCTGGTTAACCTTTCTCTGACAGCTTCAGCTCACTGTAAGTTACAGTGTCGTCTATTCTACTATCACTGTGCTGTGTTAGATACTGTGTAAGAAGATGTAGATTTATCTACATTTATGCATAGCACCTCTGGACAAGATCTCACACGTAGGCAGACTGGGCAAGGTTTATTTAATACGATTTATTAGTCTGCAACGCAACATCCGGGTATAATGTAAATAACAAAAGAGTAAAAAAAGAAAAGGTGCGCTGTGTCTTTAAATCTTTAATGTGAAAAATGCAATACTTATTTTGTGTAAAATTACAATAAATTGCAGCAATTAAAGTGCAATTGATAATCCTTTATTCAATGTGATATTAGTGCCACACAAGTGTAAAGTGCACTGTGCAAAAAAGTGTAGAAAAAAGAAAATGTTTAAAATTACCACAACTTTCAAAATGTTTTTTTTCAAACCACTCAAAGAGTTAAAACGATATCCATACACATGTACGAGAAAAAAAGGGGGAAGGGGTGGGAGAAAATATATAGTGTGATATTGTTTCAACACTGATAAAATATATAAAAATGAGAGATACTCACAAGTGTAGAGCAGATGAGTCTGCTCAAACTATAACGGCTCCGAATAATGATCCCAAAGGAGATGCAGGCAGAAGACTGGTGTAGATGTAGAACAAATCTTTATTTCACACAACCTTTAAAAAATGTAGCAGCAGGTAAAGTAGACTCTTGTCCTTTCTTCCTCCCTAGGCAAGGTTCTTAGTTGGTCTCGGTATGTGGCCAGAATCCCAAGACCAGGGAGGCGGGGTTACTCTCCACTTGCATGTGTGATGATGTGGGTAGCGTAATGACGGCTTCCTCAGATCTACCTACTTACTGCCTGTATCTCACTTATAAGTCCACCCATCAATTAGTCCGAAAAAACAGCATCTGGATTGGCTAAAGTTCAAAGACTCATTAAGTCAAATACGGATTTAGTTATTAAAAATCTTTAACAGCTTATGTTGGAAAACATCATAATCCCAATAAGTTAAACAGAAGATCTTACAGAGTCAGTGACAAATATATATATATATGAATTATTCTATTACAAGAGACATAAAAACATATCTAAAAAGAAAAACATGTATTAAGAATAAATATATTTCACATTAGTAAATGAAAAAAGTGTCAGCTAAAATGTGTAAACCTTAAAACATTCACATAAAATACCATTTGGAATAACTTTCTACTAATAGAAAATAAAAAACGTATTAAAATCTTTATTACGTTTGCCCCAGGCTAGCTGAGGGTTGGACCGTAGAAAGGATTCTACTAGCGCTCACCAAGGACCGTTAACACCCACCAGACACCATAAGCACCGCAGATCCCATGAACTGCTTGGTTGAGGTCTCGCCGTCTCCTACCCACCCTGGACTTACGACAAGGCTCCAGGTTCCAGTGGTTAAACCTCTCTTCCTTCAGAGAGTGAAGCAGGAACAGGAACAAGCTCTTACAAGAGCTCAGTGAAGCTGGGGATCTGGCCAGCTTCCCAGCATCCCTGTAGGGCTGGCAGAGAGACCTGGGTCCCAGAGACCGACTGTCTCCTCTTCCTGTAAGGTATACTGTCGCTGGGGAGGGAGGTCACTGCTCTCCTCTCCCTGTGACTCAGTCTGCTGCTGGGGAGAGAGACCGGTTGTCTCTTCTCTCTGCACGGTACACTGCTGCTGGTGAGATATACACTGCCTCTGGGGAGGGAAACCGGTTGTCTCCTCTCCCTGACACTCATCCAGCTGCTGGGGAGGGAGGTCGATGCTCTCCTCTCCCTGTGACTCACACTGTGGATGGGGATCTGGGCCGGCTGCCAAGCATTCCTATAAGGCCGGTAGAGAGATCTCGGTCCCATCTCCACCTGCCGGCTGAGGGTCTTCCCGGGACCAATCGATGAGGTCCTGGTACTCCTGCTCCTGATCCCATTCCCTGACGGCCAAATTAATCAGGTCTCGCTCTAGGTCTTCAGCCATAGGGAGATCTGTAATCATGTATGTCCCAAAGCCGTGATTCTGCAGCACTTCCAAACCTCAGTTTGCCAAAGGCTCCCCATAATAGGCCAGGGCCATTGTAATCTTGCCCTCAGGTCTGTTGTACTTAGCCATCCCGGGAACACGCTGAACAGCATACCAACGTAGCACCTGGTATGCGTCGTCGAGCCACAGTTCTCTCCGTGCCAGTGAGTCAAGCCGCATCACCAACTCCCACCTGGGCTTTTCTCCCAGCATAGGCATCCGCATTGCCACTCGGGCCTGTAGTCACTGCTCCTCGCTGGGGATACACTCACCTTGCCGACGCTGTACCCCCTCCAGGATTTCGTCCCGCATCTCTTTTCTGGTGGACTCTCTGCAGTTCAATCTGGTCACCTTTGATACCGACCCATCCTGTAGGGCCAAGAGGTTCTGCACCCTCCAGTAAAACTCATCATCCACCTCAAGCATTGTCCAGGGACTCGCTGGCTCCATATTGCTGTAGCTAGGGACGCTGCGCAGTGGCTAGCATTTCCCTCAATAGACTTTCATACGATTAAAGTGTGACCAGGGTGCTGCTCCTCGCACTAGGACGCCATCCCACTGCTGCCACCAAATGTTACGGTTGCCCCAGGCTAGCTGAGGGTTGAACCATCGAAGGATGCTTCTAGCACTCACCAAGGACCATCAGCACTGCACCAGACACCATAAGCACTGCAGACCCCATGAACCGCCGCAGCTTGGTTGGGGTCTCGCCGTCTCCTACCCACCCTGGACCTACGACAAGGCTCCAGGTTCCAGTGGGTGAACCTCTCTTCCTTACAGAGAGCGAAGTAGGAACAGGAACAAGCTCTCACAAGAGCTCAGTGAAGCTGCGGGAGTATGCAGAGCATAGCAATCCCTGTAGAGATTATAGTTGTCCCCTCCAAACATGAGTCAAGGCTGCAAGTTGAGGGTCAAGTAGAACTGGTTTAATGAGCACAAGGGCATTTCTTACACCTATACACATTTTCAGGCCAGAGGCACACCCCCTGGACCTGATGATAAACTGAGACAAAAGGGACACAAACCAATAGGGACAATAATTAGTACAACATACAGTCAGCAATCCCTCCCCTCTGCCTCTGATATAATTAAGCTAGTTAATGGAATAACCTTATTATCCACAGGCAGAAAATATCCCTTTTTACCCAAAGTCCAGAAACACCCCAAAACAAAAAGATAGCCCCATAAATCATACATCCCTGGATAGCTCTGATCTGGGCAAACAACATATTCAAAAATCACCCAGATTAGAGCAGGGGTTCCCGAATTCTATGGAAGTCACATTTGACCGACCGCAAGCATGGCTTTCATGCCCAAAATAGTTCCACAGATTTAGGCTGTGAGTCTGGGTGGCCAGTCTACCTTCTCCTTCCCATAATGTATAAATTGCATGAACAGAGCCGTTCGTGCAGTACTTTATTGAAAGTGTCTCGTTCTCCAGAAATAGTGCTCCGTACGTATGGATTTAGCCAAACGCACGGAAGGTGGAAGTCTCAGCGGTGTTCGTGAGAAATAGTAGCCGAAAACAGTTCCAGGCGTTTGACGGCAAAACACAGCTGAGCGTGTTCCACTAAATAAAATGGCCACTATCACATGTACATTCATACGAACGCTGGCCACCCAGCTGTGTCATAAATATACAACAATATATCATAGATCATCCATAAAAAATCAATTATAAAATTCCAAAAAAAATTATATAATTCAAAATCTTTTTTAGTAGCCATTTGGTCACAAACACTGGCCAAAGTTAGCGTTAGTATTTGTTTGTGTGTGAAAAATGCACAAAACGCCAATTTTGGCCAGTGTTTGTGACTAAGTGGCTACTAAAAAAGACTGGACATACCCCGTTTGCAATACCTTGGGTTGTCTTCTTTTGCAAATGGTATGCCATCATAGGGGTAATTTTCATTCTTGGGCTACCATAGGGTCTCAAAGGCAACCTAACCAATCTGGCGAATTTTAATGTGAAAAAAATGAAACACAAGCCTTATATTTGACGCTGTAACTTTTGAAAACACCATAAAACCTGTACATGAGGGGTACTGTTGCACTCGGGAGACTTCGCTGAATACAAATATTTGTGTCAAAACAGTAAAAAGTATTGCAGCAATAATATCATCCGTGTAAGTGCTGTTTGTGCGTGAAAAATGCAAAAAACATCACTTTTACTGGCGATATCATCAATGTAATACATTTTACTGTTTTGAAACATTAATATTTGTGTTCAGTGAAGTCCCCCGAGTAGAACAGTACCCCCCATGTACAGGTTTTATGGTGTCTTGGAAAGTTATAGGGTTAAATATAGTGCTAGCAAATTAAATTCCCTTTACTTTCGGCATGGGTTGTCAGGCAGGTCCCACTAATTGTAATTAATTAAGATACCGAATTATGTAAAAATATTACATAAATATATATGTAGAAATAAAATATGTATATATACACGTATATATATATATATATATATAATTTTTTAAAATATTTTTATTTATATATAGGTATATATAGTGATATATACGTATATATTTATGTATATAGATACACACATTATTTCGTTCTACGTGTATTTTGAGATATATATATAATATCACAATACAGTTAGAATGAAATAACACATCTATATATTTTTTTATTATTTTTTTAATTTTATTTTTTAACGTATTTACATATTTAAATTTTTTATATTATATATAAATATAGATAACAAGAAATTATATATATATATATATATATATATATATATATATATATATAATCAGTATCAGTCTACGTGTAATTTGATATTAATAGTAAAATACACCTATACAGTGTACGTGTGTGTGTATATATATATATATATATAATCTAATTATATATTATTTTTTTACACTGATTAACTTTATTTAATTTTATTTCCAGCCAGCAGGGGGACTACGTGTCATTACAGACAGCCCTCTGCTGGCAATGCAGGAGGCAGCTATCCCGGCCATGTGATTGTGAGGTCCTCGCAAGGACCTCACTCTCACATGGCCGGGGGGGACTGGAGGAGGAAGATCTGCCACGGGGGGGCTCCTTGGGAGTCCCCCCAACCGCGATCGCCGGCGTGGGACCGCCGGCGACCGGGTAAGTAAAGAAAGACCAGAGGGCGTACTATTACCCCCGGCGGCGTTTAGAGCCGCCTAAAATAGGGCGTAATAGTATGCCCTCCGTTCTTAGGGGTTAATAATAGGTCAGACCCATTTCCTCCAGTAACTGGAAGACACACAGTTACAATGTAAAACCTTTGACAATCTTTATTTGGGCACACAGCTTTTTATGAATAGACTTCCACAGGAGGTCTCCATCCAACACAACACAATCACAGGCAGGAGGGTGCTGGGCTACAGATAACCATCTCCAGCTCTGGGAGATACCAAAAGGACACAGGGACACACATGAAAACACATTACATACAGGGGGGTGAACTTTGGGGCTGAGCTACCCGTGACGGGAAGGGGTTACAGGGTTGTAACTTTTATTGATAAATAGCCGCGGGACCCATCTGGGATCCCTGCAAAAAGCGGGGCGATTGGATGTACAGAGCCTGAGATATCAGCATTAGATCTGGGTGAACAACATATCCCGCAAAAATCACCCAGATCAGAAATTTTATGGAAGTCTTATTTTTTCCCAGGCAAACCCAGGATTTCATGCCCAAAACAGTTCCATAGATGCGCGGCTAAGTGCCGCTGGAGGACCGACTGGGAACCGTGAGGTTTTCATGCCAAAAATAGTTCCAGGGCATTTGCGGCTAAGTCCCCCTGAAGTCTATTCGCGGTTTTAGTCCATGTGAACAAGATGGCCGCCACCACGTGTTCGAATGTCGAATGCCACTCAGACTGTTCGGGAGTTCAAAGAACCAATGTTTAAAGTGCCAGTAGGCACAATTAGGGTCTCTCAGACAAAATAAATTAAAGGGGCTATAGTCACAGGGTAAAAGGCTGGCCAGTAGTCCCCTCCAAGACACAGTGGCGAAGTTGCTTTCATCACAATGTGTTTTTAAGGTACTTTTTGGGGATTCATAAAATTGTATGTGTTTCTGTGCTTGGAGATAATTTGGTTAGATTAGTACAGTCCTTGATTCAATTATCTCCCAAGCACAGAGGAGGGATTCTATTGTTTGTGTATGGGAGTGTCTCACTGTATGACTGTTTTTATTGGTTTATTCACTTTGTGTCCCTGTGCCCAACAAGGTCCACCTGGGTGTCACCCTTATTGGGAAACTTAAAACGTCAGTGTGTCTCCATTAAAATCCTATTACAGCTTACACTCCAAAACTGTGTGTCATCCTGTTATTGGAGGGAAAGAAGATTTACTCCTGTGTCTGCTGTTCCAGCTTGCAGGGGATTAAACTGGGAAAGTGCTTGTAAGGACTAGAGCTAATTCCCCATTCGGCTCCAGGAAGGAGCGGTTCCAGGGCCCCAGTCAAGCCACGGCGACTGTGGGCAGAAGTGCTGCAGTTTGACCCCTGTTCCAGCTAGGAAGAGGTCCTTGGCTGAGGTACCCAGCCAGGGGTACAGGGAGCTCTGCTACAATTGGTGGCAAACATTGGGATGGCTTCCTAGCCTTGGAAAAACCAGCACTACTCCAGTATGGAAGGCAAGTACTGCCGGGCAGTATCCAACTTAGACTCCAGTCTCCAGCAGCGACTACGGCGCAGTATGGAGTACCCTATCCCAGAGGATAGAGAGACAGAATGGAGGGTGGTGCTTCGAACAGATCTCTGGAAGGAGGACCTCGACAAAATTCGACCCTTCCGAAGTGAGGAAATCCTGACCACCAACCAGCGCCAAGTGTAACAGCTAGAGCTGTGGATGCCATTCCTGAGAACCAGCCCTCAGAGGAATGGGTAAGCGAACTGGAGACGCTAGTTGAGACTGAGGTGTGGCTGGATGATTCCTACCGTGCCCTGCAGTGGCATACCTACCACCTCTACCGGCTGATCGAGAATAAGTGTATTGAAGGGGGAGACTACAATGGCCCTGGTTTGTTGTGGGAGACTTTGGAAACTTGTCTCTGGTTCGGAGATACTGACATTGCTCACTTCTGGTCCATCCAAGCATACAAAGACCTTACTGTGATAGCTGACATTCAGCCAAACCTATCTTTTCTTGCCAACTGGGAGTGGGAACTAGAACAGGATTATGTTTGCCTATTCCAACGGGTAATGCCACCTGTCTGACATGATGGGGCTTACGGACTGTATACCACCAGGAGTGTTGAGTTTCGTCCTTCCTCCACAGCAAGTAAGCCTGTCATCAGGAGACCCGGGCACTGTACCACCTACTTCCCAACCAGCCCCAGAGATAGAAGACCTTATGGATTGATCCTGGGAAAACCCCCAGTTGGCAGGTGGAGATGGGACAGAGGTCTCTCTACCAGACTTACAGGGATGCTGTGCAGCCGTCCCAGATCTCCAACCCCAGATGGCAATGCTAGGAGTGGAGACAACCGGTCTCAACCCCCAGCAGCAGTGTTCAGTACAGGGAGCAGAGGGTGTCGTCCTTCCTCCCCAGTGGCAGAGTGTGTTACAGGGAGTGGAGACAACCGGTCTCACTCCCCAGAGCCAGTGTATCCTACAGGGAGTGGAGACAATTGGTCTCACTCCCCAGCGGCAGTGTGCAGTATAGGGAGCGGAGTGTGTCGTCCTTCCTCCCCAGCAGCAGAGTGTATTATTGGGAGAGGAGACGGTCGGTCTCTCTCCCCAGCGGCAGTGTGTGTTACAGAGAGTGGAGACGGTCGGTCCTGGGCCCGAGGTCTCTGCACCAGCCCTACAGGGATACTGGGCAGCCTACCCAGATCCCCAACTGCCCATTCCCTACCATGGTCCAGATGCAGGAGAGGGAACTAAGGCCTCTACTGACCCCCTTCCAGCAGAAGAGCTGGCTACGTGACAGAGCGCCTCTGGCCTCTGCCCACCAGGCACGAATGAGGGAAACTGAACCCTCCATCCCCAGCGAGCACTTGGTCCAACCAGGGGGAAGTGCATACAGTTTGTTTCCCTGCAGGACACTAGATGTACAAATGGGCACTTGTGGCAGGAGGCAGTCTGGACAACAACGCCTTTTGGGAAAGGCCACCAGACTATCACAGTCCCATAGGTCTGGGGTCTGCATAGTCTCCCTGGAAGGGGGGGGGAAGATATGTGACAAACTCCACTCTCCAAGTGAGTTTGCCACGAGCTCCTGGAGGAGCCTGCTTGCCAGCCTCCTGCCCACAGACTATGGGCCCTGCAGGGAATTCTGTAAAAGACTACCGAACTTGACCAACTGTTAGCACTGATTTCCCTGGAACTGTTTTGGGCATAGGACCATGTGCAAGGTTGGTCAAAACTATGAACGCCTGAACCGATCTCTGTGATTTTTGGATATGTTGTTAACCCAGATCGGGGCTATCAGGGGATGTAACTATCACATTATTGGGTTTTATGTGTTTTTAAGGTACTTTTTTGGGGTTTCATAAAATTGTATGTTTTTCCGTGCTTGGAGATAATTTGGTTAGATTAGTACAGTCCTTGATTCAATTATCTCCCAAGCACAGAGGAGGGATTCTATTGTTTGTGTATGAGAGTGTCTCACTGTATGACTCTGTTTTTATTGGTTTATTCACTTTGTGTCCCTGTGCCCAACAAGGTCCACCTTGGTGGCACCCTTGTTTGGAAACTTGAATAAAAGGCCAGTGTTCCTTCATTAAAATGCTATTCCAGCTTACACTGCAAAACTGTGTGTCGTCCAGTTATTGGAGGGAAAGAAGATTAACTCCTGTGTCTGCTGTTCCAGCTTGCAGGGGATTCAACTGGGAAAGTGCTTGTAAGGACTAGAGCTAATTCCCCATTCGGCTCCGGGAAGGAGCGGTTCCAGGGCCCCAGTCAAGACACAGCGACTGTGGGCAGAAGTCCTGCGGTTTGTCCCCTGTTCCAACTAAGAAGTGATCCTTGGCTGAGGTACCCAGTCAGGGGTACAGGGAGCTCTGTTACAATAAAGAAGAGGGAGTAGCGGTATCAGAGGGGGACAGCCAGGTCTCAGTGAGTGCCAGTAGTGTGAGTGAGTTAGAGATGACAATGTCGTGTATAGCTGTTGATTTAAAATTACTGCAGATTGAAGGGGCCTTTGAAGAGGCCTGCTTGCCAGCCTCTTGCCCTGTGACTATGGTCCTTGGGGTGTATTGCCTTTTAAAAACACTATTTGTGCATATTGGGACTTGGCACAATACCCCTTGGACTTTTAACTGGAACAGATTCAAACATGTGGCGGCGGCCATCTTAAATTGTCCAGCAGTGTTTTGTCGTTGAGTGTATGGAACTGTTTTGGGCATGGGACCATGTGCACAGTGGGGCAAAAATAGAAATTCCTGAACCCCTGAATTGATCTGGGTGATTTTTGGATATGTTGCTTACCCAGATCTGGCCTATGTGACTTTTGTGGGGATATGTTGTATTTTGGGGTACGTAAAAATGTATATTTTTTTTCTGCTTAGCGTTAATTGAGTTAGTCCATTGTCTTTGTTAATTGTGTCACAGGCAGAGGGGAGGGTTTGTGTACATTATCTGGGAGTGTCTAACTGTAAAATACTGTTCTGATTGGCTTTGTGATTTTGTGTCCTGTGCTCCACAAGGTCCACGTGGGTGGTAACCTTGTGGGGAAAACTTTATAAAAGACAATAAACCCTCAGATCTGCTGAGTTCCTTGTAACGGACCGTTTTGCACACAAGGGGTAAAAACCGTTTAGGCGATCGGCCCCCTTTCCAGAGATACAGGCACAGCTACTGCAGAACACCAAACTCTCGAACTGGATACAAAATAGCACTCCAACTCCCGAACTGGAACCTCCCAAATAGCTGCTAGCAGACGAACAGGAAAAGCAGACAAGCAGCTTACACTCCTGGCAATCAGTCTCTAACAGCATACAGTGAATCCCCCCAAGAACGAGACAAAGCTCTGTGTTGAGGGTCAAGCAGTGGTCTGAGGTGCTGGCACACCCAGCCTGGTTTTTATTACAGTCTTGCAAATACAGGACCGCCCACAGGGAGGTATAAAACAACCAATCACATCACAGTTACATCCCACATATTCCCTCCCCTTATCCTGAGAGGAAACTCAATTATACATACAGTTAAAACATACTTTCTACCCAACTTTCATAACTCTAAAACCATACATCACATTCACATAAAATTACATATTCACAATCAATCCATTCAGGGGAACAACATATAAAAAAATGGCATGAATCCGACCAGGGGTTCAAAAGTTAGTAAAAGTATCTTTTGGGCCCTGGCTGGCACATGGCTATCTGGCTCAAACAGGTTTTACAGAGCCCTCTATCCTGGACAATGGGGAAAGTAATCCAATTATCCAGGGATAGAGGCAGACTCCATTGAGCACATGGGGACACAAAGACAGTAAAACACTTTAAAATACATCAGGTAAGACACCTTACATTAAAACTATACATTTAACATATCCCCAGATAGCTCAGGTCTGAGCGCACATTATTAAGTGAATGGCGCTCAGACCACACGAATACAGTTTAATCGCCATGGAGCCAAAGTCTTTACAGTCAGTTTCATACGAATGGGCTCCATGGGATTCCTATCTGGGGTATAACACATTCAAACAAATCTACCGAACCCCAGGCAGAAAAGCACGAATGAAGCTTTTCTGGAGGTAAAAAAGATGTCTTTTAACAGGGGGCCATAGTCCAAAGGCAGCAGGCGAGCAACCAGGCTTCTCCAATGCAATGTGGCGAGATTGGTCTCGTCACATTCCTGTTTTACCCTCATCTCATAATCACTAAGCTCTTTTAAGAGCTATTCCTGCTTAACTCTCTGGAGGAAGAGAGGGTCACCCACTGGAACCTGGAGTCTTGTCGTAGGTCTAGGGTGGGTAGGAGACAGCGAGTTTCCAGCCAAGCTGCAACGTTGGAAATGGGGACTGCGGTACTAATTGTGCAGTGCTGATGGTCCTTGGTAAGCACTAGAACCATTGATTGATGGAGGGTCCATCACACGGGCGTTCCAGAGTGCACACTGAATGTTGGTAAAGGAGGATAAACTGCAGGGTATGGGGATGAGGTTTTTGTGGTTTCTGATTGTCTTAGTGTGAGCAGGCATGGTGAAGGACCCTGGGTTGGGCGAGACATCACCAGCTGCTAGAAGTAGGAGGAGAGATGTTGACAGGAGGTGTGAATGGGTTTTATATGGGCAGGGTCTAGGATGAGATTGGGTTAATAGAGAAATGAGTGCAGGGCTTGAGATGAGAGAAGGGGGGAGTGAAGCAGAGAGGGATAAATGTTAATGTGATTGTGTTGTTGAGGTAAGTGGGTGTAAGGAGATATTTTGATGCTGAGGGAGATGAGTGAAAAGGAGAAGAGGAGACGATAAAGCATTGCTCCTATGACTAGGCACTTTGAGGAAAGCAGAATGAGCAGAAGTAAGGAGAGTGATGACTGAGTATTAGGGGTTAAGGGAATGAAGGAGTGTGCTGACTACTGGCAATGTTTCATTTCTATATATATGTGGAAATGGTGATAAAGTGGTTAAATATACTGGTTTTAATTATTACTTCGTCCGGACAGGGGTTGGTACAAGAAACAGATGATGGAACCACTGAAAGATCTCGATAACTATCGCTCTGCAGACATCAATGGGGAATAACTAATAGTTACCAACTGATCCAACTCAGTGTAAAAACATAAAGGATACCAAAATAAATAAATAAATAAATAAATAAATATAGTCATTGAGATCTCCAGGAAATTCATATCACCAGAGATGGTCCATGGTAAAAGTAACATAATGATATAGATATTTATATTGTTTTTATGCTGCTATTAATGTTTAAAAAATAATACATGTGTCTCCTGATTAGTGATTGACATTAAACTGACCATGAAGATATTTATAGTTTGTTTTTTTAGCTAAGCCACCACATACATTTCCTCTCATATCACATGTGGTTTAGAGCCGCACGAAGCAGGGTAGATGGTAAACAGACGTCAAGCAAACCTAGTGACATGGTTTATATTCTTTTTTTGTTATAAAAAGACCAGACAGTGCATCAGATGTCCACTCTGTATCCTACCCTGGACCAGTGGAGTACACACAATCCATGGGGCCCTTGTGCGAAACTGATCTGTGGGCAGGCCCGGACTGGCCATCGGGCACACCGGGCAAATGCCTGGTGGGCCGCGGTGGCCATGGGCCGAGGCCGGCAGGGGAGATCACAGGATCTCCCCTGCCGGTCTATGCAGGGCCGGCACTCTCCTAGCGCCGGCCCCGCTGTTTCTCACGACGGGCCGGTGGGGAGATCAAGGATCTCCCTGACCGGCCCACATGCGGCCGCCGGCGGGGAGGGAGGGAGGGAGCCAGCTAGGCTGGAGAGAGGACCCGGCGGAGCACTAACTTGCAGCTCCGCCGGGTTCCTCTCGCGAGATCCGGCGCGTTGCCATGGCAACGACCGGATCTCGCGAGAGTGAACTCTAGCCTCACAGGCTAGAGTTCACTCACCCACGAGGACCACCAGGGAACACCGCGTGCCGGACTCCCCCTCCCAGTCCCAGCGTGCCGGTCCCCCCCTCCCTTCCAGGCTAAAGGTAAGAAGGGAGGGGGGGAAATAATGACTTTTTTATTTTTTTTATTTACCCCCCCCTACACACACACACACACAATAACATTTATACAGCACTCTCACACCCATCACACACAGCACTCTCTCCCACAGCACTCTCACACCCATCACACACAGCACTCTCTCCCACAGCACTCTCACACCCATCACACACAGCACTCTCTCCCACAGCACTCTCACACCCATCACACACAGCACTCTCTCACACAGCACTCTCACACAGCACTCTCACACACAGCACTCTCACCCATCACACACAGCACTCTCACACACATTACACACAGCACTCTCACACACATTACACACAGCACTCTCTCACACAGCACTCTCACACCCATCACACACAGCAATCTCACACCCATCACTCACACCCAGCACTCTCTTACCCATCACACACAGCACTCTCACACCCAGCACTCTCACACCATCACACACAGCGCACTCTCACAGAGCACTCACACACACACATACTGCACCCCTCACATACACACAGAACCCCCCCAACACACTGCACCACACACATACACAATACTTCCAAATATATATATATATATATATATATATATATGTATACACGCACACACTACACTCTTAAAGGACCACTCTAGCCACCCAGACCACTTCAGCTTAATGAAGTGGTCTTGGTGCCAGGTCCTTCTAGGGTTAACCCATTGTTTTATAAACCTAGCAGTTTCAGAGAAACTGCTATGTTTATCAATGGGTTAAGCCTTCCCCCAAAGCCTCTAGCAGCTGTCTCATTGACAGCTGCTAGAGGCGCTTGCGTGCTTTTCACTGTGAAAATCACAGTGAGAGCACGCAAGCGTCCATAGGAAAGCATTATAAATGCTTTCTTATGCGACCGGCTGAATGCGCGCGCAGCTCTTGCCGCGCGTGCGCATTCAGCCGACGGGGCGGATCGGAGGAGGAGAGCTCCCCGCCCGGCGCTGGAAAAAGGTAAGTTTTAACCCCTTTCCAGAGCGGGTTCCTGAGCCACATATGCATCACATTACACCACAAACACAACACGACTAAAACCGACCTTATTACACAATACCACACCACGACCAGCTCACTCTACACACACGCAATACCACAAGCAGGCTCCAAACACATGCACAATACTCTTTCCTGGCCCTTTTGTCTCCTGGTATCCCATTTATAGAGACACCAGAGACAAGTTGCAAGGAAACACAGTGCAGGCATGTTATTAAATTTGCTTGCACTGTGCAGAACAAATACAGGGCTTTTTTCTCATGCTAGAGCTCTTCAGCAGAGCTCTGCGCATGGTCTGCCCTGGAAGAGCATTGAACCAACATGCTCACTTTAAGAGGAGGCGTGTTTGTCATTGGTGATGACAAAACACACCTCCTCTGCCCCGCCCCCTTTTTAGTGGGCCGCTGTGTTAAAAAAATGCCCGGGCCGAATTTTTCTCCCAGTCCGGCCCTGTCTGTGGGGCACCCCCTTCTCATCTTCCCCCACCCCTGACAGACACACATACATACAGATACACACATAGGCACATACACACAGACAGGCACACATACATACAGACACACAGACAGGCACAGACATTTGTCTTGGGTGGCAAAAAGCGCTACCCCCAAATGCCCAGGCAAATACCTTGCTAGCCTGGCGGCTAACAAACAATCCAGTCAGGCGGACGGCTAACTAAGAATCCATGCGCGCTGGCGAGGGAGCACTAATTTGTGAGCCGGAATATGACATCACTCTGCGGCGCATGAGGGAGCTGATCAGACACAGCTCACTAATCAGTGCTCCCTCCCCAGCGCCACCCGCCCGCATGAATTCTTAGTTAGCCACCCGACTGCCTCCCTTCCTTTCAGAAACTACATTGGACCCAGGGTAAAAAAAAAAAAAGTAATCAGTTAATGTTTGGGGAGGGGAGGGGGGCTGTCAGTGTGTGTATGTCTGTCAGTGTGTATGTGAGTGATTGTGTATGTATGTCTGTCAGTGTGTATCTGAGTGATTGTGTGTGTCTGGCTGTCAGTGTGTGTATGTCAGTGTGTATGTCTGGCTGTCAGTGTGTGTCTGTGAGTGAATGTGTGTGGGTGAGTGAGTATGTGTGTGTCGGTCAGTGAGTGCGTGCGTCTGCCAGTGTATGTGCATCTGTCAGTGTGTGTCCAAGTAATAGTGTGTAATATACATTCTTTGTCAGTGTATATGAGAGTGTGTATGTCATTGAGTGTATGCGTCTGTCAGTGAGTGTGCGTATGTTAGTGAGTGAGCGTCTGTCAAAGTGCGGCCTTGACAGGAAGTGGTGGGAAAAATTTAAATTGGGGGGGTGTGCCCGAGCACTGTCCTGCCTAGGGCAGCCCAAATCTTAAATACACCACTGTACACACATATATACAGACAGACACACACAAGACATATGTGACGAGACCAATCTCGCCACATTGCATTGGAGAAGCCTGGTTGCTCGCCTGCTGCCTCTGGACTATGGCCCCCTGTTAAAAGACTTTGTTTCGCCTGCAGAAAAGCTGTATTCGTGCTTTTCTGCCAGTTGTTCGGTAGACTCAATCTACCGAACAACCGAACAAATGAATAGGCCACCTGGGAGCTGGAGTGTGCCGGCAATTAACCTCCCTGAAGCTGCGGTTAACCGCAGCTTAATTGACGAATGCTGGGTGGCCGCCATTCGTATCCCTAACACGAGGTCGCGGCCATTTTAAACATACGAATGCACAGCGTTGTTCGTCTCTATTTTCATGGTACTAAAAATCGGACACAGTTTTGCGCGAACACCGCTGAAGCCGCCGACCTCCCTTCTGGTTCGGTGGAAGTGCACAAACGGCCTGGTGTTCGGGAGTTTTGTTTGAATGTGTTATACCCCAGATAGGAATCCCATGGAGCCCATTCGTATGAAACTGACTGTAAAGACTTTGGCTCCATGGCGATTAAACTGTATTCGTGTGGTCTGAGCGCCATTCACTTAATAATGTGCGCTCAGACCTAAGCTATCTGGGGATATGTTAAATGTATAGTTTTAATGTAATGTGTCTTACCTGGTGTATTTTAACAGTAATGCTTGTTTTAGTATCCCCATGTGCATAATGGAGATTTGCCTTTGTCTTGGGAGATAATTGAATTACTTCTCAATTATCTTCCAGGGCAGAGGGGAGGAAGCCAGGATGCATTGTGGGAATATACTGTGACTATGTGTCCCATTTGTCTGCTAGTCTGTCCCTTGTCACAGTCTCCCATTTGGTCCCCTAGGGGAGTGTGCACCAGGTGGGAGACCTGCATAAATACTGGGCAGGTAGCCCTCATTAAACAGACCACTGCTTGACCCTCAACACGGAGCTCTGTCTCGTCTTTGGGGGGATTTACTGTATGCTGATAGAGACTGATTGCCAGGAGTGTAAGCCGCTTGGGTGCTTTTCCTGTTCGTCTGCTAGCAGCTATTCGTGAGGTTCCAGTTCGGGTGTTTGGAGCATTCCCTTGTATGCAGTTCGAGTGTTTGGAGCATTAACTTATTGGCGGTTCGTGTGTTTGGTGTTCTGCAGTAGCTGTGCTTGCATCTCTGGAAAGGGGGCCGATCGCCTAAACGTTTTTTACCCCTTTTGTGCAAAACGGTCCGTTACAATTGGTGGCAAGCGGTGGGATCGTTCCCACAGACTACAGGTGACACCATTCCGTGGATTTTTACAATTTAAGGGCAACGCATGTCCCAGTACAGCGACCCTGACAGCACCGAGATGGAACCAGCAGTGGAGTATGATGAGGGTGCCCTGGATGACCGAGATGCGCTGCGCAAAGGCATCTGGTACCAGGCACTGGGTATTGTGGAGTACCAGCGGGGCGAGAGACTCCCCAAGGAAGACCAGCAACTGCAGAAGCGAGTAGCCCTGCGGATGCCCTTTCTGGGAGAGCAGCCCCTGGATGAATGGGTGAAAGAATTGGAGCTCTGAGTATGGCAGGAGATTTGGCTGGAAGATGCCTACCAGGCGCTCTGGTGGTATGGGGCACAGTACCAGCCCTGGACAGCCGAGCATGACAAGCCAGAGGGAGAGGAGTTTGATGGTCCTGGCTTGTTATGGGAGTCTTTTGCAGATCCTGAGTTTGGGAGCCCTACACAAGCCCGGTTCAGTGATCTCTTTGAGTGGAGGGAGAGCAGGTATGACTGGGACGACACTCACGAAATTGAGCAAGACCTGGTCCACCTGGTGACCCGAGAGATGGAGCTGGAGCAGGGCTACCAAGATCTGTTCCACTCTAGTGAGAAGGCTCAGCAGGGAAGCGGAGACCCAGATCCAGACCCATTCAGCTGGGAAGACATTAGAGATTTACTGGGAAGAACCCCAGGTGGCGGGTGGAGATGGGACCGAGGTCTCTCCACCGATATTGCAGGGAATTGGGAGCCTGAGCTCCATTCCCCAGCGGCAGGCTGAGTTACAGGGGACAGAGAGTTTCTTCTGTCCCTCAGCAGCAGAGTGAATTGCAGGGAATTGGGAGCCCAAGCTCCATTCCCCAGCAGCAGGCTGAGTTACAGGGGGCAGAGACAAGTGGTCCTGTCCCCCAGCGGCAGTGTTCCTTGCAGGGAGAGGAGAACAGCGTCTTCCCTCCCCAGTGGCAGGGTGAGCTACAGGGATGCTGGGCAGTCGGCTCAGGTCCCCAGCGGCAGTATGATGTTTTGGGAATTGGGAGCCCCGTCTCCATTCCCCAGCGGGAGATAAAACAAGGAAGTGGGAGCCCAGTCTCCATTCCCCAGCGGCAGAGTGTCCTACCGGGAATAGAGAGCCCAGTCTCCTTTCCCCAGCAGCAGGACTCTGTATTGGGAGCAGAGACAGTCGGTCTCCCTCCCCCGCGGCTGGAAGTATATATGGGAGAGGAGCTTGTTACCCCCTCTCCCCAGCGGCAGCTTAATGTACCAGGGGGAGACAGTATGCCCCACAACTGTGCAGATGGGACCGTGGTCTCTGCACGTCAGCACAGGGGGTAGGGACGGTCGGTTCTGCCCCCCAGCAACAGGGCTGTTTAGCCAAAGGGGAGACAGTCGGTCTCCAGCAGCAGAGCTGTGTAACCAAAGGGGAGACAGTCGGTCTCCAGCAGCAGGACGGTATATCTAAAGGGGAGACAGTCGGTCTCCAGCAGCAGGGCGGTGGGTCTAAAGGGGAGACAGTCGGTCTCCCCCTCCAACAATCAGGCTTCAACCAGGCTACCCTCCCAGTAGCGCTGGCAACAGGGCAGAGTGCCACTGGTCTCTGCCCATGCAGCAACCCACCAAGTCAGCATACCAGTATCCAGCACAGCCGTGTTGAGGCACCTGGACATGGACAAGCTTCTCCTCTACCCAGGTGCAGTAACCATTTATTGTGGGTGGGCTGTGCTGTTGATTGTGTTTTGTGGGTGGGCTGCTGGACTAACAAGGGCACTGACTGGCAGGAGGTCAGATACCCTGTTAGTCTGTTTGGAAAAGGGGAGAGATGTGACGAGACCAATCTCGCCACATTGCATTGAAGAAGCCTGGTTGCTCGCCTGCTGCCCTTGGACTATGGCCCCATGTTAAAAGACATCTTTTTTTTTACCTGCAGAAAAGATTTATTCGTCCTATTCTGTCTGGTGTTCAGTAGATTCAATCTACCGAACAACCGCACGAATGACTGGACCACCTGGGAGCTGGAGTGTGCCGGCAATTAGCCTCCCTGAAGCTGCGGTTAACCGCAGCTTAATTGACGAATGCTGGGTGGCCGCCATTCGTATCACGAGCAGCCATTTTAAACATGCGAATGTACAGCGGTGTTCGACGCTTAATTCGTGGAACTAAAATCGGACACAGTTTTGCGCGAACACCGCTGAAGCCGCCGACCTCCCTTCTTGTTCGGTGGAAGTACACGAACGGCCGGTGTTCGGTAGTTTTACTTGTCTATGTTATACCCCAGATAGGAATCCCATGGAGCCCATTCGCATGAGAACTGACTGTGTAAAGACTTTGGCTCCATGACGATTGAACTGTATTCGTGTAGTCTGAGCGCCATTCGCTTAATAATGTGCGCTCAGACCTGAGCTATCTGGGGACATGTTAATTGTATAAGTTTATTGTAATGTGTCTTACATAGTGTATTTTAACAGTAATTCCTGTTTTAGTATCGCCTGCTGCCTCTGGACTATGGCCCCCTGTTAAAAGACTTTGTTTCGCCTGCAGAAAAGCTGTATTTGTGCTTTTCTGCCGGTTGTTCGGTAGATTCAATCTACCGAACAAATGAATAGACCACCTGGGAGCTGGAGTGTGCTGGCAATTAACCTCCCTGAAGCGACAGACAGACAGACAGTACCTTGCACTCAAACTCCAATTCCCAGACCGGGTGCACTCCCAGGGCTCCAAGTATCCAACACATATACATATACACATATACATATAATTAAAATAAATAAAATAAATAAAATATTGAAACAAAATTTAATATAAATTATATATTCGTATGTAATTTCATTCTAACTGTATTGTGTTATTAATTTATATATGTTTAACAAAATACACTTAGAATGACATTCTATATCTATATATAAAATACATACATACACATATATATATTTACATAAAAGTAATCTTTTAACATAATTATGTTATTTGATTAATTAAAATTTGACATGCCTGACAACACAGGGAGAAAGTTACATACCATTACAATGATGATATTTTAAGTAAAAGTGCCTTTTTAGCATTTTGTACAAACGAACGGCACTTTTATGGACTATATTATTGTTGTAATATGTTTTACTGTTTTAAAACACTAATATTTGTGTTTAGTAAAGTCTCACGAGAATAACTGTACCCCCCATGTACAGGTTTTATGGTGTTTTGGAAAATTAGAGAGTCACATATAAGGCTTGCATTTCATTTTTTTTACATTGAAATTTGCCAGATTGGTTGTGTTGCCTTTGAGAGTGTATGGTAGCCCAGGAATGAGAATTACCCTCATGATGGCATACCATTTGCAAAAGTAGACAACCCAAGGTATTGCAAGTGGGGTATGTCCAGTCTTTCTTAGTAGCCACTTAGCCACAAACACTGGCCAAATATTAGTTTGCTTTTTTCACACAAAAACAAATATGAACGCTAACTTTGGCCAGTGTTTGTGACTAAGTGGCTACTAAAAAAGACTAAACACACCCCACTTCAATACCTTGGGTTGTCTACTTTTTCAAATGGCATGCCATTATGGGGGTTATTTTCATTCCTGGGCTACCACACTGTCTCAAAGGTAACATTACTAATCTGACAAATTTCAATTTGAAAATGGAACGTTGTATATTTGACCCTGTAACTTTCCAAAACACCATAAAACCTGTTAATGGGGGGTACTGTTGTACTCGTGAGACATCGCTGATTACAAATATGGGCATTGTTTTGCAGTAAAACCTAACAGTATTATGACATTCACAGCTAAAATGTGAGACGGAAATAAAAAATTTTAAAAAAATCTTATTTTCTCACATTTTATTAAATTGTATGAATAATAAATTCTGTTCCATATATGAATAGTTAATGATAAATTAAAGCCATGTTTCTCCTGAACAAAATGATATATAATAAGTGTGGGTGCACTTAATGTGACAGCGGTGAATTACGGTTGGACATATTGCGCAAATTCCAGTTTTTTGTTTACGTTTTGTTTTGATCAGAATGTGTACTATTGACTCTGTCCTGAAGGGGTTAAAACTAGGAACTGGATTAACTGGCCAGTTGGATAGTTAGAAATACTGTTGTTTACTCACTGCATTTATAGATAGTTAAAATCACCTGCTTTCCATACACACCAATCATGTCTATCATCTCCTCACCTGTAATACCTCCATTCCCATGCCACAGACCTATTAACCCTTCATCCACCCAGTCTCTCCTATAGTCCTAGCTGCCCTTATAAATTCCTCATCTATAACAAAACACTACTTAATTCTCTAGTATATTTCACTTTCACCCTCTCTTCTCTCATTCCTAAAATCTCTCTATCTTTTTGTTTACCTGTCCCTAATGACACCATCTTCACTGCTCCTGGTTTACTTCCCTCCTCTCTCTGTTCATCCCATACACTATAATCGTACCTAAGAAGAAGACATAAAGTCCGAGGTGCGCGTAGTAGAATCCTCAAAATTATACAGAGATTAAAAACACATTTATTTTCATAACCTTAAAATACAGGAAAACTAAATAATAATCAACAATAACCGCTCCACATCTAAATAACTGAGGAGAGCAATGAAGTACAGCTGGCCTGAGAGGGATATGAGATAGGCAAATCTATAGGGTAGACTGCATAAAGGAATAATCTTCATATAGATAAGTAGGTATCACCAGGTTTAAAGCTTAACTGATGGACACTGTCTAAATTGGATACATCAACCTTAAATACAGAGTAATAGGAGTTAGAATCAGCCCATTTATGCTTACAATGACTTATTCCTACAGTCTATGTCACAGTGTGTGGTCTCACTGATCACTCCTAGTGGATAAATATAAGCGTTACTATAATGTATCCAGATACTGAATGGAGTCTTATCCAAATTGTAACTAATCTATCCCGTGAAACAAATAGACAAAAGTTTATGCAGTAAACTGAAGAACCCCTCTCTCAGCACAGACTATTATCTGCCTAATTGATTATGGTTCTCAGCAGCCAAACTACCATCTCAAATCACTGTCCAAATATCAGTACGTGCTAGTACAATGATTAGTAACTCTGAATAAAAGCATACTAGCTACTGTCTCCTAAGAGGCCCCCCACTGTACTAAGATGATTAATTAGTACGCTCGGTCAAACATCACCACCCTCACAAGTAATAATAAAATAAAAATAAAAAATAAAGTGCTGTGAGATTAAAATAAATGAATAATCATTAAAGCCTTACACATTTGGGCGCTACTAAAGCGCCATCATCAAAGGCAGTAAGCGATTGTACTTAGGGGGTCTCGTAGTCAGCACAAAGAACCACAGTTGAACCTACCTCCTGAATAAGAGACTTATCTTAAATGTGACAATTTGCACATCTGGAATAAGACTCACAGTATTTACTTTTTATCTATTTTTATATTGTATTTCATTTTATTGCATGTGGCGCAATACTTTTGTACTTTCTTAAGGGTTCAGAGGGATCCCCTGTTACAGGGTTGCTGCCTTATTGTTCACATTCGTTGTTATCTAGCACTGACCCATTTGAGTATTCTTATCTAGTAATCTCTTCCATGGATTACTGTAATTCTCTCCTAATTGGTCTTCCCAGAAACCATACTGACCCGCTACAATCTGTGGTGAATGCTGCTGCCAGGCTGATCTTTCTCTCCTGTCGCTCCTCTCACACCTCACCCCTCTGTCAATCCTTACACTGGCTTCCTGTACCCTACAGGTGTTAATTTAAAATACTAACCCTTACCTATAAAGCTCTAACCTACTCTAGCCCCTCTTACATTTCTTCACTGATTCATAGGTATGCTACTCTCGGTCTCTCGGCTCTACTGGTGACCTTCTCCTTTCAGCTGCTCGCACCCTTACTTTAAATTCACGCCTGCAAGACTTCTCATGGGTGGCTCCTTTCTTTTGGAACAGCCTGCCTACCTCTGTCAGATTCTTCCCTAGTCTTCAATCGTTTAAGAATTCCCTCAAAACCCATCTTTTCAGGATTGCTTATGGCCTACAAGAGGAACTTCTTTCTCTCAAACCTTCCTCTTGCTCTCTCCTAGAGGGCCACACTCCACTCTCACCTCCAGTTCTGCTACTTTCCCACCATGTCTATTTGCTGTCTATCTCAATACCCTTTTGTAACGGACCGTTTCAGCATACAAGGGGTTAAAATCCGTTTAGGCGATAATCCCCTTTTCAGAGACAGGCACAGCTACTGCAGAACACCAAACTCCCGAACTGGATACAAACTAGCACTCCAACTCCCGAACTGGAACCTCACGAATAGCTGCCAGCAGACGAACAGGAAAAGCTCCCAAGCGGCTAACACTCCTGGCAATCAGTCTCCAACAGCATACAGTGAATCCCCCCCCCAAGAACGAGACAAGGCTCCGTTTTGAGGGTCAAGCAGTGGTCTGAGGTGCTGGCACACCCAGCCTGGTTTTTATTACAGTCTTGCAAATACAGGACCGCCCACAGGGAGGTATAAAATATCCAGTAACATATTAGTTACAACCCACAGATTCCCTCCCCTTATCCTGAGAGGTAACCCAATTGCATATACTTTTTACCACAATGCATCCTGGCTTCCTCTCCTCTGCCCAGGAGATAATTGAGAAGTAATTAAATTATCTCCCAGGACAGAGACAAGACTCCATTATGCACATGGTTAGCACAAAGCATTAAAATACTGTACAATACACAAAGTCCCATTTTATACATAAAACACAGACATGTCAGAGACAAGACTCCATTATGCACATGGGGACACAAAACAAGCATTACTGTTAAAATACACCAGGTAAGACACATTACATTAAAACTATACATTTAACATATCCCCAGATAGCTCAGGTCTGAGCGCACATTATTAAGTGAATGACGCTCAGACCACACGAATACAGTTTAATCGCCATGGAACCAAAGTCTTTACAGTCAGTTTCATACGAATGGGCTCCATGGGATTCCTATCTGGGGTACAACACATTCAAACAAATCTACCGAACCCCAGGCAGAAAAGCACGAATGAAGCTTTTCTGCAGGTAAAAAAGATGTCTTTTAACAGGGGGCCATAGTCCAAAGGCAGCAGGCGAGCAACCAGGCTTCTCCAATGCAATGTGGCGAGATTGGTCTCGTCACACCTTTCTACTGTGTTTTTACACCCCACCTCCTCTAGACTGTAAGCTCATTTGAGCTGGGTCCTCCCTTACCTATTGTTCCTGTTACATTTTGTTATTGTCTCATTTGGTAAATCCCCTTTTATTGTAAAGCGCTGCTGAATAAGCTGATGCTATATAAATATTAATAATACTAGCTTGTCTAATATAGGATTAGCTTGTCTAATATAGCTTGGTGCTACTTCAAAGTGCTGTTTCTAAGTGTGTAGCTGGAGATATTCTGGAGAGTTTTACAGAAGCTTCAACTGTCTAAGAGTTGTGTTAAGAGCTTTCTTTTCTACTGTTACAGGTAAGATTCATCTGTAGGAAAAGGTTACTGATTGCCCAAGGTTTGAATTCCTGTTGGTAATTATAAGGCATTTGATTTGATCAAGTGTGTTAAAAAATGATAAGCTTAGAGTCATGTCTACAAATGCTCGCAGTTTAGGGAATAAGATCCATGAACTTGTGGCAATAATGGCAACTGAGTGTAGATTTAGTCGCTGTTACTGAGACATGGTACAATGAGAAAAATGACTGGGACATAGCAATACCAGGATACTCTTTATATAGGAAAGATAGGGAAGGCAAGAAAGGGGAGGGGTGGCCTTGTATGTGAAGGATAGCATAAAATCTAGCCTAATAAAAGTTAGTGAGGCAAACATAGAGTCCGTTTGGGCTACGTTAGAATTTGGTAATCACACAGTAACTCGTGTAGGTGTGATTTATAGGCCCTCAGGACAAATTGAAGAGTTAGATAATCTACTAGTTGAGGAAATAGCTAAAATGACAATGAAGGGGGAAGTTATCATCATGGGTGACTCTAATCTTCCTGATGTAAATTGGAAAACAAAATTAGCTACATGTGCCAGGAGCACACATATTCTAAACTCCCTACTGGGATTGTCTCTAAAACAAGTTGTTGAGGAGCCAACTCGTAAAGAGGCCATACTAGATTTAGTGTTAACAAATGGAGATTTGGTATCAGATGTTACTGTAGGTGAAAGTTTAGGATCCAGTGATCAGTCAGTGTGGTTTAATATAAGAACAGTGACTGAGTCACACCACACAAAAACAAAAGTTTTAGACTTTAGAAAAACAGACTTTTCTAAAATTAGAATGTGTAAAGGAGTAATTATCAGACTGGAGCAATTTAAATGGAGTCCAAGAGAAATGGGATTATTTAAAAGTTGCACTATTGAAGGCAACAGAAAATTGCATTAGGCTTGTCAGTAAAAGCAAAAATTCAAGAAACCACTGTGGTACTCCGCAGATGTGGCCAAAATAGTTAAAAACAAAAAAGTTAGCATTTAGGAATTATAAAAAAACCCAGAGTGAGGAAGACAAAATGATCTATAAGATTAGGCAGAAAGAGGCTAAGCAAGTTATAAGAGCTTCCAAATCACACACAGAAGAGAAAATAGCACAGTCAGTAAAAAGGGGGATAAAACATTTTTTAGATACATAAATGAGAAAAGAAAAGTAAAACAAGGATTAGTTAGATTAAAACAAAAGAAGGAAGGTATGTAGAAGAGGATAAAGGTCAGGCTGACTGCCTCAATGAATATTTTTGTTCTGTATTTACAGAAGAAAATGAAGGAAAGGGACCTCAGTTGAGAAAAAGGATAAATGAGTCATTTATTACACGTGAGTATACAGAGGAAGAGGTTCTATTTCAACTGTCAAAAGTTAAGACAAATAAGTCAATGGGACCTGATGGAATACACCCAAAGCTATTAAAAGAGCTTAGTGGTGTACTAGCAAAACCATTAACAGATTTATTTAACCAATCATTGTTAACAGGAGTAGTCCCAGAAGATTGAAAGTTAGTGAATGTTGTGCCCATTCACAAGAAAGGTAGTAGGGAGGAGTCAGGCAACTATAAGCCAGTAAGCCTTACTTCAGTAGTGGGGAAAGTAATGGAAACCATGTTAAAGGATAGGATTGCTGAACATCTAAAAACACATGGATTTCAAGATCAGAGACAACATGGGTTTACTTCAGGGAGATCATGCTAAACTAATCTTATTGATTTTTTTGATTGGGTAACTAAAATTATAGATCAGGGTGGTGCAGTAGACATTGCTTACCTAGATTTCAGTAAGGCTTTTGACACTGTTGCACATAGAAGGCTTATCAATAAACTGCAATCTTTAAGTTTGGATTAAAATATTGTTGAATGGGTAAGGCAGTGGCTGAGTGACAGGCAACAGAGGATTGTAGTTAATGGAATATATTCAAAGCTTCGACTTGTCACCAGTGGGGTACCTCAGGGATCTGTACTTGGACCCATTCTCTTTAATATTTTTATTAGTGATATTGCAGAAGGTCTTGATGGTAAGGTATGTCTTTTGCTGATGATACTAAGATATGTAACAGGGTTGATGTTCCAGGAAGGATAAGCCAAATGACAAATGATTTAGGTAAACTAGAAAAATGGTCAGAATTGTGGCAACTGACATTTAACGTGGATAAGTGCAAGATGATGCATCTTGGACGTAAAAACCCAAGGGCAGAGTACAGAATATTTGATAGAGTCCTAACCTCAACATATGAGGAAAGGGATTTAGGGGTGATTATTTCTGATGACTTAAAGGTAGGCAGACAATGTAACAGAGCAGCAGGAAATGCTAGCAGAATGCTTGGTTGTATAGGGAGAGGTATTAGCAGTAGAAAGAAGGAAGTGCTCATGCCATTGTACAGAACACTGGTGAGACCTCACTTGGAGTATTGTATACAGTACTGGAGACCGTATCTTCAGAAGGATATTGATACCTTAGAGAGGGTTCAGAGAAGGACTACTAAACTGGTTCATGGATTGCTGGATAAAACTTACCAGAAAAGGTTAAAGGATCTTAACATGTATAGCTTGGAGGAAAGACGAGACAGGGGGGATATGATAGAAACATTTAAATATATAAAGGGAATCAACACAGTAAAGGAGGAGACTATATTTAAAAGAAGAAAAACTACCACAACAAGAGGACATATCTTAAATTAGAGGGACAAAGGTTTAAAAATAATATCAGGAAGTATTACTTTACTGAGAGGGTAGTGGATGCATGGAATAGCCTTCCAGCTGAAGTGGTAGAGGTTAACACAGTAAAGGAGTTTAAGCATGCGTAGGATAGGCATAAGGCTATCCTAACTATAAGATAAGGCCAGGGACTAATGAAAGTATTTAGAAAATTGGGCAGACTAGATGGGCCGAATGGTTCTTATCTGCCGTCACATTCTATGTTTCTATGTTTCTACTAATAATAATAGTAAGTCTCTAAGAAGGAGTAGGATTTTTTTCCATCTATTATTAGTTTTATGAATTATTGTGTACCTTGTGGAAAGTGCAAATAAACAGCATTATTATATTACCCTGACGCTTTACCCTGGCACTACCCTTACGCTCAGGGCCGGCGCATCCATAAGGCGGCACAGCCGGCCGCCTTAGGGCGCACAGGCTCTGGGGCCGCAATATTTCAGTGACCAGCAGGAGGGAAGCACTCCCTCCTGCCATGCCACCATCTCGACCCCCGGCGCAGCAGTGCTGTGATCAGGTGCGGCGAGGGAGCTCTAATCTCCATCCTCTGCTCCCTCGCGAGCTGTCTGCTGATGCCACGGGAGCCGGAAAAATGCATCTTCGCCCCGGCCCTGCTTACGCTGCCACAGTATGTATAAACAAGTGCTAACATTTCACATTTGTATATGGTATATTTTCCCCATTCTTCCAATTTATACCCTCTCCCCTCATTTAACAACCAAAAGATCATGTGATCATGTTATAATTTATTATTCCTACACACAAGAAAACAAACAACAAAAACTATAGACATTCTATACAAAGGATCTAAAGTGATAAACATGAATTCAAAAACTGATATCTCAAAGTATTTTTTATATATATATATAATTTTCATTTCCTGTGTAATAAATTTAGTATATATCAATTCAATGTATGTCATGTTCATTTCCTGTATAATAAACTACCTTCCCAGAAGAGGGGAAAACAAATTTACTGTTAACTCTGTAGCTGAGTCCAATACCTAGCATACGTATCTCCGCTATTCCTTCCTTGAAGCTGAAAGAAAGATGTTGCTGGGGGAAAGACCTTTTCCCCCCAGCAACTAGATGACTATATCGATATATCGATATCCTCTGGTCTGCTATTTTTCCCTTATGTTTTTGAATCATTTCACAGGGATAATTGGTCATATATCTCTTCTTTTTCTCTTTCCTTATAACATTCATTCTAATCTCTTTATTCCCCTGTATTTATTTTACCTTCTTCATTCTTGGGAGATAATTGTCATATTCAGAGAAAATGCAGTGTTTACATTATAGCCTAGGGATACCTCCACTGGCCACTCCTCAGATGGCTGTTAGAGATCCTTCCTGGGGCAGTGCTGCACAGTGTGACTGACATTGTGTCTCCACCCTCTGTATGCAGACCCTGAACTTTCCTCATAGAGATGCATTGTTTCATTCAGGGCTGTGTTTGACTTATGCTGGCTCTGCCCCTGATCTGCCTCCTTGACAGTTGTAGCCAATCTAATGGAAAACATTGTGATTGGCTCACAGGTGATGATGTCAGGCATGCAGGCAGATCAGGGGCAGAGGCAGCAGCTGCAGACTTGAATACAAGTACGGTTTTACTATATTTAGAGAGGCTTGGGGGGACAGTGGTTCTAGACCAGTGTTTCCCAACCCAGTCCTCAAGGCACACCTACCAGTCCAGGATTTAGGGATTACCCAGTTGTGTCTAAGGTGTTTTTACAAAGAAGAAAAAAAAAACACCTTAGACACAACTGGGAAATCCCTAAATCCTGGACTGGTAGGTGTGCCTTGAGGACTGGGTTGGGAAACACTGTTCTAGATGGTGTTTTTAACACTATAAGGTCAGGAATACATGTTTGTGTTCCTTGAAATGAATTTGCTCAGTAAAGTTCAAAACATAGAATTCTTTAAAAAAAAAATATATAATATATATATATATATATATATATATATATATATATATATAATATATATATATATTTTACAAATTTGTATGTGTATAGTATATTTATCTACAAAAATATCAGCACTCCAAGGTTCTCATTTAGTTAGATTCTTTACAAGTAAAGTATTGCACTGATACAAGCTTTATATAGGATAAAGATCTTAACTCACTTCTTAAGCAGCATCTCAATCAGCTGTGTGTCCGACGTGTCCTGGGCAACCCAGAAGTCCCACCCCTATCCACAGAGAGAGTCACAATCATAAAAATCACCTGCCTATTGTAGTAGAATGAAGCGAATGAATAAGAGCCTGAAATAGGAGGATAATACTAATACAGTTAAATTAGTGACAGATTGAAGAGGCCAGGAAATGTTAACTGCTACATGAGAAGTCCAATGTTCTTGGGAGTGTTCTGAGAGGGCTGTATGGGAAGAACGTACCTGGGCCTACCAAAGCCATGTGTAATATTGAAACATAGAATGGAAGGTTTGCATTTTTTTTCTTTTTTAATTTTTTTTAAATTTTAAACTTATTTAAGTGACCTATTGATATGCGGTAACAGCCATAGCAGTTGCCCCAGAGGGCCATGTGTAATGTATTGAGTGAAGGGTTCGTGATGGCTGTGTGTAGAGGTACCATAGCGGAAGGCAGAGATTGCTCAAAGGAAGTCATGAGCTGCAGGAAGGAGAAATAACGCTGAAAACGGGTAGCAGATGTATGGAATGAACAATTTAAGGATATACCAAGTAAAAAAAATTGAGAGATAAACCAAAGTATGTTTAGAATGTCATTATGGATGTCCTGCAAAATTACAGATAGGAAGAGTAGTCAGACTGAAGGGTGGGAACGTGGACTGTGATGGAGAGCCATCTATAAGATCGATACCAAATGATGATGAGTACTAACATATGACTGGTATTATACATTACCGAAGGTGGAACGCATATGTCATCTGGAAGTAAAAACCAGAGGAGACATAGTAGAAGTGATGTCATACGGATATGACACCTGTAACGGATCACCTGGCACCTCGACTGGGTACCTCCGTTGAAGGATGCTCCTAGCGCTTCCTGAGGACTCCAAACACTGCAGCAGACACCATAACCACCGTAGACTCCTCCAGAGAGAAAAACAGGAACAAGCTCTTACAAGAGCTTAGTAGTGATATAGCAAGGGAGTATGACTAGCATAGCAATCCCTTGTAGCAGATTCCCCCAATAAGAGACAGCACTCCAAATTGAGGGTGAAGTAGAACTCTGGTTTAATGACACTGTGCTTTTATGCAATTCTCCCATGCAAGGGAGACGCCCACAGACAATTATGGATTAGAAACATAGAAACATAGAATGTGACGGCAGATAAGAACCATTCGGTCCATCTAGTCTGCCCAATTTTCTAAAAACTTTCATTAGTCCCTAGCCTTATCTTATAGTTAGGATAGCCTTATGCCTATCCCATGCATGTTTAAACTCCTTTACTGTGTTAACCTCTACCACTTCAGCTGGAAGGCTATTCCATGCATCCACTACCCTCTCAGTAACGTAATACTTCCTGATATTATTTTTAAACCTTTGTCCCTCTAATTTAAGACTATGTCCTCTTGTTGTGGTAGTTTTTCTTCTTTTAAATATAGTCTCCTCCTTACTGTGTTGATTCCCTTTATATATTTAAATGTTTCTATCATATCCCCCCTGTCTCGTCTTTCCTCCAAGCTATACATGTTAAGATCCTTTAACCTTCCTGGTAAGTTTTATCCCGCAATCCATGAACCAGTTTAGTAGCCCTTCTCTGAACCCTCTCTAAGGTATCAATATCCTTCTGAAGATACGGTCTCCAGTACTGTACAATACTCCAAGTGAGGTCTCACCAGTGTTCTGTACAATGGCATGAGCACTTCCCTCTTTCTACTGCTAATACCTCTCCTATACAACCAAGCATTCTGCTAGTATTTCCTGCTGCTCTATTACATTGTCTGCCTACCTTTAAGTCATCAGAAATAATCACCCCTAAATCCCTTTCCTCATATGTTGAGGTTAGAACTCTATCAAATATTCTGTACTCTGCCCTTGGGTTTTTACGTCCAAGATGCATTATCTTGCACTATCCACATTAAATGTCAGTTGCCACAATTCTGACCATTTTTCTAGTTTACCTAAATCATTTGTCATTTGGCTTATCCCTCCTGGAACATCAACCCTGTTACATATCTTAGTATCATCAGCAAAAAGACACACTGGTTACATCCCACACATCTCGTCCCCTTAGCCTGAGAGGTAACACAATTACCGTACCTTTCAAAACAAACATTTTACCCAACTTTCATAACTCAAACTATACATCCAATATTAACCCCTTAAGGACTGGACTGTTTTTGCGATGTTGTACATTTGCAACCAGGAATATTTTTACACTTTTCTGGTGTTTGTGTTTAGCTGTTATTTTCCGCTCTCTCATTTACTGTTCCCATACAAATTATATATTGTTTTTTTCAGGACAAAAGGGGCTTTCTTTACATACCATTATTTATATAATCTCATGTATTTTAATTTTAAAAAATACAAAAATCTGATGAAAAATTGAAAAAAATACATGTTTTTTGACTTTTACTTGAAAAATCTTTTACTCATCTACAAAAGCGAATGAAAAAAACAGCTAAATAGATTCAAAATTTTATCCTGAGTTTAAAAATACCCAGTGTTTACATGCTTTTTTGCTTTTTTTTGCAAGTTATAGGGCTATAGGTACAAGTAGGATATGGCGGTTTCAAAACAAAAATTTTTTAAATGTATCAATAGTGACATTGTAACACTATTATCTGTCATAAATCTCTGGAAAACACTCCACATGTATATATTTTTTTTAAAATAGACAACCCAGGGTATTCATCTAAGGATATTTTGACACTTTCTATGCAGCCATTTTACCACAAGTCTTTGCCAAACTTTGCATAGATAGTTGTTTTTTGTTTTTTTTTGTTTTTTTTCCACATACATTGCAATTCAGGTATAAACTTACAGATCCTGTTATGTCTTGCTGCCAAACAACATGCCAATATGTGTTCAGCAACATCTCCTGAGTACAGTGATACCACCCATGCATAGGCTTGTCGGATTGTTTGGGGGCTAAAAGGCCACATTTGGCAGGTGCGCATATCCATTTTTCAACTTGGAATTTTGACATGTAGTAAACCAGCGCCCCTGTCCTATTTGGGCCAATGTATCTTACCCCCATCAAACCATATATTTTTGAAAAGTAGACAACTCAGGGTATTTTAAATGGTGGTAGTTTAATACTTTTCATGCAATAATTCTACCACCAGCCTTTGGCAAACTTTTGGGTAGTAATTTTCTTCATGTTTTTTACACATACATTGTACTTTAGGCATGAATTAACAGATCCTGTTATGTATCACTGCCAAACAACACCCCAATATGTGTTCAGCAACATCTCCTGAGTACAGTGACATCACCCATGCATAGGTTTGCTGGGTTGTTTGCGGGCTAAAAGGCCACATTCAAGACTTGTACATATCAGTTTTTCAACTTGATATATAGGTATGCTTGGCCTATCTTCAGTTTGGCATATTTTTGCATCCCCCCGTTAATGTTAACATCATGAAAGTTTATATTTTTATAAAGTAGACATTCCAGAGTATTGTATATGAGGTGTTTTCACATCCTTCCCCCAACCATTGTGCTAAACAAATTTCAGAGAACGTGCATGGTGGTAATTTTTTAATTCTGCTTTTTATGCACACGTCATCTGGTTTTGGCCAGCCAGTTATATGTTACTACCATAAAACTTTTTTAACCAAATGTGCAGGTATCAAATGCACCTTTAGCAGCATTCTCTAAACTAACTCCTGCAAAAAGAATCTAATTGGAGATTTGGGGGGAAGGAAACTGACTAACTAAAATTTGCTGTTTTCAAAAGAAAAAAAAACAGTGCAAAGGGGTGTCTGTCCTTTTCCTTTTTTATAACAGACCCAGCAACATTTCAGGGGATTTGTTTTTTTTTTGCAGTTGGCGGTATCTTAAAAATAAAATGTCTGGACTCCTTTGGCACCGTTGTTGGAACTTGACCATCTCCATAAATTATTGTGGAAATCAGCTTGAACTAAAATTGGAGAAAGGTGGTTCTTTCTGAATTCATTTTTTTAAAGAGTAAAAATTAATTATGTGTTGCTACTTGCATCAGGTAGATAGCCACCTTTTTATACCAGGCTTTTGTCTTTCTTAAGATAAGATATGGCTGCATCAGCTGATCAGCCAAATCAACACCCCCCATGTGCCTGTTATAAGCCCTGATGCACACCGGTTTTGTCTGTACCCTGCCTCGGACAGTGACGTCTGACATGCCCTCGTTATGGATGGTTGTTAGCATGTGAACATCCTTCCTGTCCTTAAATTTTATTGCAAGCACTTTAGCTTTGTGCAGACCTTTACATTCACTTTTTTTTTTTTTTTTTGGCCTCTATAAAAGGTCTGGGGAAATCCTTGGCATATCTTCTCACACTGCCACAGGCCAGTATCTAGAAACCCTAAAGAGTTTGAAACAAACGGACAATGCTATAAAAATTGTCCACATAAAGGTGGTAACCCTTATTGAACAAGGGGATCAGTAAGTCAAAAACAAGTTTCCAGCTTGTCCCCAGAGAGTCAGTACAGCCAGGAGGGTCCAGTTGACCATCTTTCCCCTCATATATACGAAAGGCAAATGTATAGCCACTTTCGCTCTCGCACAGTTTGTAGAATTTTACGTCATACCTAAAGCGCTTTGAGAGGATGTATTGTTTGAATCCTAATCTCCCTTTATATTTCATTAACGATTCATCAATAGATAAATTTTTTTGAGGAGTATAAACTTCAGTAAATTTGTGCTGAAGATGGTCTACCAGTGGGTGTATTTTATGAAGCCTATCATATTGGGTGTGATCTCTGCGGTGACAGAGGGTATTGTCATTGAAATGTAAGTATCTCAGCAGCAGCTCAAATCTTGTTCTAGACATGGTTTGAGAGTACACTCGACTAGAACAGATTGGGTTGGTGCTCCAGTAAGAGCAAATTGATGGCTTCTTTATAATCCCCATGAGAATTGTAAGAGCCCAGAATTTTTTAAGTTCAGCGACATCTGTGGGATGCCAATCACACTCCTCCCTGACTGCATAGCTATCAGGATTGGTATCAATAAATTGGGTAGCATATAAATTAGTCTGGGGAGCAATCTCCTCCCACATGGTATCCCCTAAAATAGCTCCATATATTGCATAGGGGAGAAGTCATCCACATTGACATTAATGCCTGTGTTGGCACTAAAAGGGGTGATTTGGGGCTCAGCTAACTGTGGAGAAACCTGTTCCTCCTCCACATTCGGCGTAGCAGAGAAAGCACAGCTTCTTTTGCAGCCAGCTCACACACAGATGACATGTCAGAAAACTGACCTGGGTCAAAATCGGACGCAGTGTCAGTGGCGTCAGAGTCTGGCTAACACAGAGTTACTAACACACAATTTTTTTTATTTTATACTAAAAACAGACTAAAACTGATAAAAACAGACTAAATGAGACTAAAACTTCTGTTAGCAGCAATCTGTAAACTAACTCCTGCAAAAAGAATCTAACTGGAGATTTGGGGAAGGATACTGACTAACAGAAATTTGCTGCTTTCAAAATAAACAAAAAAAATAAATCAGGAACAAGTATTATAAAAATGTATTTTCTGTGTGGTAGACCTTAAAACATTCTCCAATACACAGTCCAGGTTTTGTATGGCAATCGGGACAGTGAAAAGGGGTGTCTGTCCTTTTCCCTTTTTTATAACAGACCCGGCAACGTTTCTGGGGGTTTCTTTTTTTTGGTGTTGGCGGTATCTTAAAAATAAAATGTCTAGGCGACTCTTGCACTGTCGTTGGAACTTGACCATCTCCATAAATTATTGTGGAAATCAGCTTGAGCTGAAATTGGAGATAGGTGGTTCTTCCTGGATTAATTTTTTTAAAAAGTAAAAATGAATTATGTGTTGCTACTTGCAACAGGTAGATAGCCACCTTTTTATACCAGGCTTTTGTCTTTCTTAAGATAAGATAAGGCTGCATCAGCTGATCAGCCAAATCAACACCCCCCATGTGCCTGTTATAAGCCCTGATGCACACCGGTTTTGTCTGTACCCTGCCTCGGACAGTGATGTCTGACATGCCCTCGTTATGGATGGTTGTTATCATGTGAACATCCTTCCGGTCCTTAAATTTTAGCGCAAGCAGTTCAGCCTTGCGCAGAGCTTTGCATTCCCCTTTTTTTAATTTGGCCTCTATGAGAGGTCTGGGAAAATCCTTGGCATTTCTTCTTACAGTGCCGCAGGCCAGTGTCTGTAAACTATAAAGAATTACCAGATTTTACTAATTTCATGACGTAAAGTCATGATTTTATTAAGGACACGGAGGCGAGTATTATGCTATTCTCTTTCTTTTATTCCTCAGCAGCAAGAAAAACTTTATTTTAGAGAAACAATCAACCATGTAAACATGCCCCAAAGGGCTAGTCCTACAATAATACAACCAATCAGCATGCCTTCAGCACTCTCAACTCCCCATGTGACCTTAAGCCACTCCTCTTTCTTGGTGTTGTCGACAAAAAATCCATAGTAAACACATCAACATGAAGGAAAAAAAGCAAAAAGTCCAGGACCGCCACAGTGAAAAATCCAGTATTCTCTATAAGCTGTGATCTTCCCGTAGGTCCTGAAGGAAATCCATGCACAACGGTGCCAAACCGGATCATGAAGCTGAAAGGAACAGAGAAACAAACTGGTAAAATATGTTTCTGGACTTTTGAACAGAATTAGACATCGGAATATATGCCACCAAAAACCAGATTATCCTCTAACCAAAACCTGTCAATACCTGCATTATGTTGTAGTAATCTGAACTCGTAACAAACTTATTGACCACTTAGCTATGGGAGGGCACCACTTACCTGCATCGGGTGGGATAATACTTGCCTCCGTGTCCTTAATAAAATCATGACTTTACGTCATGAAATTAGTAAAATCTGGTAATTTTATTTAAGGACACGGAGGCTCATATTATGCTAGTTCAAAGCTGTGACACGACCACCTCTGAAAAATGAGAAACTGGCCGAAAATAAAACTCCTTGAAGGTAGATTCGCGGGACCAATCAGCCGCCGGGAGTAGGTCCTCCAACCTGCAGCCTTTGGAGAATGCTTTAGTCGCCATGGCTCCCCTGACCGAGTGTGCTCCATACACAGAAGTGTCGATGCCTGCTAATTTCATAACCCATTTGACCCAACGAGACAAGGTGACTGTTGAAACAGGATGATACGGATGACGAAGGGCCAGGAATAACTCAGGATATGCAGGATCACGAATCGAAGAAGTCCTGGACTCGTACTCCTTGAGACATGCTACTGGGCAGAGCTTGGAGTTATTTGGAAAGGCCGGGTAGAAAACTGAGGTGATTGACGTCTTCGTACGCCTGGAAATATTAAACGAGACACCTTCGGGGGTGAATGAACGTGCAGAGAAGTCCAACGCACGCACATCTGACACCCGCTTACAGGAGATCAAAGAAAACAGCATCGCCAGCTTTGCTGTGAGTTGTTTCAGTGAGAGATCTTCGTTCCTTGGCCAATCTGCTAGAAACTGGAGGACAAGGTCAACATCCCATGATGAAGAGTATCTAGGTAGTGGTGGGCGTGCAAATCTAATGCCGCGCAGGAGTCGGCATACGAGGAGATGTTTACCAGCCGGGGCACCATCCCACCCTTGGTGGCCTGCGGAAATAGCCGATCGGTACACATTTATCGTGCGATAGGCTAGGCCATGGTCAAACAGAGAAGTGAGAAATCTCAAAACTTGACTTATAGGTGCCGATAAGGGATCCATGTGTTGTTCCATGCACCAACCACTCCATGAATTCCAGGCATGTAAGTAGGATTTCCGTGTTCCAGGAGCCCAAGCTCCCGCCAGAAGGTCAATAGTTGTTTGTGGAACGTCCGGGATGAATCCAAGTCCCCGGAGAGGAGCCATGCCAGTAGTTGGAGGTGTCCTTGTAATAGTAGGGGGTGCGGTTCCCCGTTGGGGTCCAACAAGAGGTCCGGAGAGGTTGGACTCAATCTTGGGTAGTCCATGGACAACTCCATGAATGTAGGGAACCACGGTTGAGCCGTCCAGAATGGGGCGATGAGAATCATGGAGGTTCGGTAGCGCCTGAGATGTAGAAGCGTCCTCGCAATCAATGAGAAAGGAGGAAAAGCGTACGCTTGTGTGTTCGGCCACTGATGGAGGAAGGCATCTGAAGCCAATGCCTCTGGATCCGGTCTCCAACTGAAGAAACTCGGTAGTTGGGAGTTCAACCGTGAAGCGAAGAGGTCGATCCCTAGTGGGCCCCAGAGTGTTTGAAGTTGCAGGAAAATGGCCCGCTTGAGCCGCCAGTCGCTTGCATCCCGTAGGTATCTGGAATTCCAATCCGCCACCATATTGGACATCCCGGGAATGTGTTCCACCTGAACCGAAATATTGCGATCCAGGCAGAAGTGCCAGAAGTCTTTTGCTAGATCCGCTAACACCACTGACTTCGTACCCCCGAGATGATTGATGTAGCGGACCGCTGACACGTTGTCCATCCGTAAAAGAATGGAACAGTTGGTTGAGATACCTACGAGACTCCGAACTGCAAATGACCCCGCCAAAAGCTCGAGGCAATTGATGTGTAACTCTTGTTCGTCTGGGGACCATTTCCCTCCGGTGGAGATAGGACCACAACGCGCGCCCCAGCCCAGCAGACTTGCGTCCGATTCCGCGACGAAGTCCGGCCTCGTCCCAAAGATTGCTCTTCCGTTCCATGCTTCCATGTGTTGCAGCCACCAATAGAGTTCTTCTTTGGCAGCACAATCGAGAGGCACAGAGTCTGAATAGGAGAGACCTGACCGAAGGTATTTCGCCTTTAGGCATTGAAGGGCCCTGTAGTGAAGTGGGCCCGGGAAAATGGCCTGGATGGAGGCTGAGAGAAGGCCGATGATCCTGGCCAGTTGCCGTAGCGTTAGTGCAGGGCGAGCCAGTGTCCGGCGGATTTCTTTCTTGATGATCCTGACTTTGGGCGATGGTAACAGGAGTGTCCCTTCCACTGAATCGATGGTGAAGCCTAGAAACTCCAAGACTTGGGAGGGTTGTACCACCGACTTGCCCCAGTTGATGAGGAAACCAAGGTTGCCGAGTAATGTCTTTGTCCAAATCAGATGTTCTTGGAGTAAGCGTGGGTCTTGTGCCATCAGCAGCATGTCGTCCAAGTATATAATCAGACGTACTCCTCTGCTGCGTAGGAGAGCGATCACTGGCCGCATGAGCTTCGTGAAGCACCATGGGGCCGAGGAGAGGCCGAAGGGCAAGCATTTGAAACGCCATGTGGTCTCCTCCCATTGGAACTGGAGGAAATGTTGGCAATCCTCGGCCATTGGGATGGTGAGGTATGCGTCCTGCAGATCGAGTTTGACCATCCAATCCTCCAAGAGGAGTAGGTCCCGGAGGGAGTGGATGCCCTCCATTTTGAAATGGTGGTACGCAACAAAGGCGTTCAGGGGACGTAAGTTGATGACCGGACGGACACCCCCGCCTTTCTTGGGCACCACGAACAGGTTGCTTATAAAACCTGAAACCCCTGGATGCGTCTCTATGATTGCACCTTTGTCGGCCAGGGATTGTATCTCTGTTGTGATTAGTGCCCTGTCGTGGATGGAGGAGACTATGTGTCTGGGGGGGGATATCTGGACAGGTGTTTGTACAAATTCTATGGCATAACCCACTACAGTTTGTAGGACCCAAGTATCGGAAGTTAACATTCGCCAGGCATCGATAAAGTGGCCTAACCTGCCCCCCACCAACGTTGCTGAAGTTAGTGATGAAGGAAGTAGACTCACCATAAGGGCGTCGGCCATAGGAAACGCTTCTGGATCCACGAGCCTGCCAGGGTCTTCCTCGAACTGGGAAGAATGGAGAGGGCTTGGGTACCTCACTCTGGTAACGTGACTGGAAGGGGCCTCTAGAAACCCGGTACGAGCCCCGGGAAGAACGGCCGGGCAGACGGCCCCGATATCTGCCGGCCCCGCCAAAAACTCTATGGGAGAATACCTTTTTCATATTGGCTTGCGCCTTGTCCAGAGCAGTAAAAGTGCCCACATAGGTACCCAGCTCCTTCACAAAACTATCCCCAAAAAGAAGGCCTTTGGCCTGTGGCCCAGGTTCAGTGATAGCCAAGGCAACTAGCTTTGGTTCGATTTTAATCAATATAGCCTTTCGCCTCTCAGTGGCTAGAGCCACGTTGGCATTTCCAAGAAGACATATGGCTCGCTGTATCCAGCCCCTGATAGCTAGCGGGTCTATGGGAGCACCGCCTGCCAGTGCCGTTTCAACCATATCAAAGATCTTTGCACTGGGTCCGAGGACATCCAGGATCTTATCCTGGCAATGGCGAAGTGCAAAATCTAGACCCTTCTTCGCCTTCCACCCAGTTTTTCCCAGGAACTGGGCAATCTTAGGGTCCACTATAGGGGCGATACATATTAAATCTGGGAGCGTGGGGCGTGGGCATTCTGCCCGCATCTTACTTCTTGCCACCTTATCAAGGGGTTTCCTGATCCGTGCGGCAATATATTTTGCCACATGGTCCAGCGGGAACCATTCAGTAGATCTTGGGTGCTGCAGACTATCAGGGTCAAACAAAGGTTCGCCCTGTGGGTCAAGGAGGGTGAAGCCTTCCACCCCGTCCTCGTCCTCATTCCCAGACATAGATATAGCGCTGTGGTCGGGAAATAGTGTGCCCAAATTGAATGAGTCCTCATCATCAGACTCGCTCCATGCCTCCTCCTGTTCCGAATCTGACTCGGATGATTCCACTTGGGCTTTTGCCCTTTTCCAACTCCGCACCGATTTTGCCCGGTGGGTGGCTCTTTGTTGTGGTGCAACCACATTATCTTTGACAGGACGTTCCCTGTCTGTCCTTAAAGTTTTGGAGGCTTCCTCGTCCATGTGACGAGCTTTTTTGGTGGCTTTGCGCCCACTGGCCTTGCCTGTAATGTGTTCTGTAGGGTTAGGGGCAATGTGCGTAGAGGCCTGTTGGGCGGCCAAGAGGGCATGGCTAATAGAGTGGGACAGAGTGTCCGACATAACTCCCATGGCTGAGTAAACAGCTTGGGTAACGGATTTTGTCATAGTGGAGTGACTTCCCTGATTTTTTGCAAAAAACTGGGTATTAGCAATGTATCAGTAGGACTGATACAGAAATACCCAAGGCACCGTAAATTAACAGACAGAATATGAAAAAGGCAAGCTCACCAAGTGTTCCCTCAGGAATGGCTCCTGGGGACACTGGTGAGCTGCCCAGCAACTGTGCTGTCCAATCAGCACACACTCCCGCCCCCACAGGCACTAAAAAGCCCGGGAACGAAAAACCGCGGCAAACTGCCAACCGCAAGATGGCCGCCGCGATGCGCACTAGCGTTGTGCGCATGCGCGAAACGGCGCCAGCCGCGGTTACAGCCGCGAACCGGAGGGGGGGGGAGGGAGGCCCCCGAGACAGATCTCAGAGGCACGGAAAAAAAAACAGACTGGGCGGCAAGAGTCTCCACACGGAGAGCTGCTAGCCGCCCTGACTCAGTAGGTGATAATCCACCTGAAGTGAGTCAGAGATGGGAGGGGAGGGAGGGGTTGGCTCTAGGTGAGGGAAAAAACCTAGAGCCAGTTGGGAAATTAAGTGGAGAGATAGGGCAGAAGCCCAACAGTACACAGAAAACAAACAAATTTAAATGAAACTGCCACAAAATGAATAAATATGAGAAAACACAGGCAGCATACAGAGAGAAAAATAAAAATGTACTTAGGAAGGCAGCAGCAAGAAAGAGGAGTGGCTTAAGGTCACATGGGGAGTTGAGAGTGCTGAAGGCATGCTGATTGGTTGTATTATTGTAGGACTAGCCCTTTGGGGCATGTTTACATGGTTGATTGTTTCTCTAAAATAAAGTTTTTCTTGCTGCTGAGGAATAAAAGAAAGAGAATAGCATAATATGAGCCTCCGTGTCCTTAAATAAAATTTTAAACAAGTGGACACTGCTGTAAAAATTGTCCACATAAAGGTGGTAACCCTTATTGAACAAAGGGTTCAGTAGGTCCCAAACAAGTTTCCCAGTTGTCCCCAGAGAGTCAGGACAGCCAGGAGGGTTCAGTTGAGCATCTTTCCCCTCGTATACACGGAAGGCAAATGTGTAGCCACTTTCGCTCTCGCAAAGTTTGTACACTTTAATGCCATACCTAGACCGCTTTGAGGGGATATATTGTTTGAACCCTAATCTCCCTTTGTATTTCATAAGGGATTCATCGATGGATAAAGTTTGTTGGGGAGTATAAACTTCAGAAAATCTGTTCTGAAGATGGTCTACCAGTGGGCGTATTTTATAAAGCCTATCATATTAGGGGTGATCTCTGGGGTGACAGAGCGTATTGTCGTTAAAATGTAAGTATCTGAGCAGCAGCTCATATCTTGGTCTAGGCATTGTTTGGGAGAATATAGGAGTCGAACAAATTGGGTTGGTGCTCCAGTAAGACCGGATTGATGGCTTTTTTATTATCCCCATGAGCATGGTAAGAGCCCAGAATGTTTCAAGTTCAGGGACATCTGTGGGATGCCAAGCATGCTCCCTGACTGTATAGCTACCTGGATTGGTCTCAATAAATTGGCTAGCGTATAAATTAGTCTGGGAAGCAATCTCCTCCCAGATGGTATCCCCTAAAAATAACTCCATATATTGTATAGGGGAGAAGTCAACCACATTCACATTAATGCCTGCGTTGGCACTAAAAGGGGGGATGTTGGGCTCAGCTAACTGTGGAGGTACCCAGTCCTCCTCCACATTCAGCGTAGCAGGGGAAGCACAGCTTCTTTTAGCAGCTGGCTCACTCACAGATGACATGTCACTAGACGTGCCGCTAAACTGACCTGGGTCAAAATCGGACGCAGTGTCAGTGGCGTCAGAGTCTGACGCCAAGAAGGCATATGCCTCCTCCAAGCTGTACATGCGCTGCATGTTTCACACCAACAGACTAAACTAACAAAATACTAAACACAATATTTTTTTTTTTTTTTAAAACACTAAAACAGACTAAAACAGACTAAAACAGTAATCCCTAAACTAACTCCTGTTAGAAGAATCTAATGGAGATTTGGGGGAAGGAAACTGACTGACTACGACAGGCTATGACAGACTATGACAGACTACGACAGACTAACAGACTAGACTAAAACAGACTAAAACAGACTACGACAGTCTAAGACAGTCTAAGACAGTCTAAGACAGTCTAAGACAGTCTAAGACACAGATTTTTTAAAATAAAGTTAACCCTTAAGGGCAAAAAAAAAAATACAGACAGTAAAAATGCACTGTCTGTAACAGATCTGGCAGGGAAGGGGTTAAAATAGGATTTTTATTAACTGAAGATACTTTTTAATTTTCACAGGAACAGCTGCTGCAACAAACTATCAGGATCTCTGTCTCTCTCCTCTCACAAAACGCTACAGAGAGGAGAGAGGCAGAGATCAGTGTCAAAGTGAGTGTTTGTAACACCCACTTTGACACCAGCCAATTGTGAGCGATCGCGGATCGCTCACACGCCGTAATTGGCTGTTACTATCTGCCTGGGATGCCGGGCAGATAGTAACAACGGGATTTCGGCGGAAGCGATCTCTGATCGCTCCCGCCGCCCGTTTTCCGTTAGGACGGTTCAGGACCGTCCTCGGTCGGCAACGAAAAAATGCCGAGGACGGTCCTGAACCGTCATGCGTCCTTAAGGGGTTAATGTATCTCTCAATGTTTGTATTTATATATATGTGCTGTTTACAAGTCTCTTGGAGATGCCCATTCATATAATGGAAGCTTCTGCTTCAACTGGGCAAATAACCTGTAATGAGCACAGCCGAAAAAATGAGCGCCGGAAGTGACGTCAGACGCCGGCAAGCCGAACTTCCGCCCATCTGATCGGCAGTCACACAAGTGGCAGATTTAAAAGGAATTGCAGCCAGATGAACTCTTTATGCACTGAAGAAAACTCGGACTGAGTTGAAACGCGTCTGCATTGATATTACTATTATTTTTGTACTATTTTATACAACTTGCTAGTTGTTTTACATATTTTTATTCACAATAAATTTGTTCATCTCTTCATTACTATTGCTGTTTTTCCTGTCTCTGAAGGACATTGTGAATATTTTGCGCTTAGCCTGTAGAGGCACCCTTGGGCATTACATACAGAGCCTGGCACGGCTCTGTAATCCGTGAGTGGATTCATTTATCTTTATTATCTTTATTTATCATATACAGTCTGCACTATGTACTGTTTTTTGTTATTGTAGGGTCTAACAATACGGAATATCATCAGCATATACTTCTGTATATATAAGTATTGTATTACCCACTTTTTGGAGCACAGAGAGTGGTGTGTGTATTTTGGCATTTGTGTTTTCAGTGCCAATATCTTTTAATTCCTACATATGCCAAAGTATGTGGTAAAAAATAATTTGGGGCATTTTTTACATAGGGATTACATTTTTGCTGGGCATTTTGTATATTTCATATGTTCCACTAAGTTAAAAAACCCCAAATTGTGCTCAGCTTAGTCTTCTGAGTAAAACAATATGCCCAATGTATGACCTAGACACTATGTTGTGAAGTTACAGTGCTGTAAAAGAGACGTGACAAGTTCAGGTTGAATTTTCATTGAGGGTTTTGATGCGTCCATGTCCCACTTTGGAGCACTTGAGCAGGCTACATATTACAACTACACCATAAAGGCATACCATTTCTTAAAGAACACATCCCAGGGTATTTCAAAAGGCATATTTTGAATCTTAGAGTGGGATAATTTTTCCGCTAGTTTGTACCAAGTGTAGTGGTAATAAGTGTTTTTTCTGCCTTCTTGACACACAAAGTGAGTTTGCACAGTATATTTTGCAAAGCATATGTGTGCTACGACTGTAAAATATTTCATATGTTGCTCAGCTATGTCGGCTGAGTACAGCAATACCCCCCTTTGTACCTTTGCCAGGTATATGTGGACATCGGAGGGGCACATTTGGGACACAGCCATTCCAGTTTTATTCAAACAACATTTTTACGCTGTGCCCATGTCACATTTTAGAGTATTTTACCAGGCTATATAATCCAAATACCACATGAAGCCATACCATTTCTTAAAGAAGACATCCCAGGGTATTTCAAAAGGCATATTTTGAACCTTAGTGTGGGCTCATTTTTCCGCTAGCTTGTACCAAGTGTAGTGGTAATAAGCGTTTTTTCTGCCTTTTTGACACACAAAGTGAGTTTTCAGTTTATTTTGCAAACCTTATGTGTGCTACGACTGTATAATACTACATATGTTGCTCAGCTATGTCATCTGAGTACAGCAATACCCCCGTATGTACCTTTGCCAGGCATATGTGGATGTTAAAGGGGCACATTTGAGACGCAGCAGTTTTTTTCTAACTTTGACGTTTTAAGCTGTGTCCATGTTCCATTTTCGAGTAGTTTAGATGGTTGGTTATTGAAACTTCCCCATAAACACATACTATTTATTAAAGAATAAACCATTGGGTAATTCAAAAGGCGTATTTTTTTTTTTGACATTCTTTATTTTTCCTTTATTTAATACAGCACAGTTAGTACAAAGAACAAATTCAAACATATTTGGCAACCTTTACACAGGCAATCAAGGAAGGACACAATATTCCCCGTAGGCAGATAGTACAGCAGGACATTTGATAGTATCTTTACAAATGAATAGAACCATAACTAAGACAGCAAAGATACAACTTAGCAACAACCAGGGCCGCAATCCTAAGACAACCAAGGGACACATGAGATAGATGCGAAAAGCGGGGCGTGGGAGGCGGGGCTTTCCCTAATACATCGTGAAGCGGTTGTTCGAATCTACATTTAGCGTCTACTGCCCTACTCTTGGCGGCCACCTATTGGGCTAGCCCGTGTGCCTAAGCCATTGTGGTATCCACCGACCCCCCAGACTGGTGTAGTGGTTCGTGTGAGATGTATATGAACTGCAGGGTGCCCTCTGACGCCTCTGTACCTTCCCTCATCCCCTAACTTGATAGGCTGGAGTCTTCTAGGGATCAAATCGGGTGCCATTGTACCTATTGAATCCGAGGCCCA
>OW240916.1:326942017-326969911 GCA_933207985.1 Pelobates cultripes
TCAGGCTGTGCGGACATACTGCAGTACGTGTGACACATGTCAACGGATAGGAAAACGGGGGGACCACCCAAGAGCTAGGCTTATGTCTATGCCTATCATTGGGGAGCCCTTTGCCCGCATAGCCGTTGACATTGTGGGTCCACTGGCCAGGGCTAGTCCATCCGGGAAGAAATATATTCTCACCGTGGTGGATTATGCCACTCGCTATCCAGAGGCAGTAGCGCTGTCTAAAATAGAGGCAGAGACAGTTGCTGATGCCCTGGTTAGGATTTTTACCAGAGTCGGGTTCCCTCAAGAGATTCTCTCTGACCAGGGAACCCAATTCACCGCTGTGCTCACCCAGCACCTGTGGAAGGTGTGCGGTATTAAACCGCTGCTTAGCTCACCTTACCATCCACAGACTAACGGTCTCTGCGAGCGATTTAATGGCACCCTCAAACAGATGCTGAGGACCTTTTCTGACACTTGCAGAGACTGGGAGCGATTCCTGCCTCATCTGTTGTTTGCCTACAGAGAGGTGCCTCAGGAATCTACTGGGTTCTCCCCCTTTGAGTTGCTATATGGGAGAAGGGTCCGCGGACCCCTAGATCTCATTAGAGGCCACTGGGAGGGGGAGACAGAGCAGGAAGGGACCCCCATAGTACCATATGTTCTGGAACTCCGGGACCGCATGGAGAAACTGTCCCTAATGGTAAGGGAGAATCTCCAGGTGGCTCAGGGGAGACAGAAGAGGTGGTACGATCGGGGTGCCCGACAGCGAGTTTTCCAGGTTGGGCAGAAAGTACTAGTGCTCAAACCTGTGAAGGCGAACAAGATGCAGGCATCTTGGCAGGGCCCGTATAAGGTGTTAGCACAGATATGTGATACTACCTACCTTATAGCCAGCTGTTCAGATGAAAGGATCCAGCGATCCTTCCATGTGAACATGCTAAAGGAGTATCAGGAGAGACCGGAGAATGTCGCTGCAGTATGTGCCCCTGCTGCAGATGATACAGAAAGTTTACCCTTGCCAGACCTGTTAGAGAGGGACCCCAGACGGATCTTACTAGCCTAGTACAGCTAGGGGACAGATTGAGCGCTACCGAGAAGGGCCAGGCAAGACAGCTTTTGTGGGAGAAGCAGGCGACCTTCTCCCAAGAACCTGGTTACACTACCCTAGCTGTACACAAGGTAGAAACCCCTGGACAGAACCCCCTGCGACAACCCCCTTACCGTATCCCTGAAGCAGTCCGGGAGGGAATGCGGAAGGAGATACAGGAGATGACCCAGCTGGGGGTCATCGAACACTCCGATAGCCCTTGGGCCTCGCCTGTAGTCCTGGTACCCAAGAAGGATGGGACCACCCGATTCTGTGTGGACTACAGGCGTCTCAATGAGCGGACCACCACTGACGCCTACCCGATGCCTCGGGTAGACGAATTGCTAGATCGCATTGCCAGGGGACGCTATCTGACCACCATAGACCTGTGCAAAGGCTACTGGCAGATTCCCCTGGCCGAGGATGCTATCCCCAAGTCGGCCTTCGTCACCCCCTTTGGCCTGTACCAATTTAAGGTCATGCCATTTGGGATGAAGAATGCCCGGCTACCTTCCAGCGCATGGTGGATAGACTTCTTGATGGATTCCAGGAATTTGCTTGTGCATACCTGGATGACATTGCGATCTACAGTGAGTCCTGGGAAGAACACCTAGTACATGTAGGGGTAGTGCTGGACAAGATTCGGGCCGCTGGCCTGACATTGAAGCCAGAGAAGTGCCATTTAGGCATGGCTGAAGTGCAGTACCTGGGTCACAGAGTAGGGTGTGGGAGCCAGAGGCCAGAGCCAGCCAAGATAGAGGCAGTTGCCAACTGGCCCACACCTATCACCAAGACCCAGGTGTTAGCCTTCCTAGGGACAGCAGGGTACTATAGACGCTTCGTCCCCGACTACAGCTCTATTGCTAAACCCCTGACTGACTTGACCAAGAAAAATCTTCCTAAGCAGGTCCTGTGGTCTCCGGCTTGTGAAGCTGCGTTCCAAGCACTCAAACAAGCTCTTGTGAATGCCCCTGTCCTGGCTGCCCCAGTCCCTAACAAACGTTTTCTCGTCCATACAGATGCTTCCATGTATGGACTGGGGGCTGTGCTGAGCCAGGTCGGGGAAGATGGAGGAGAGCACCCTGTCGCATATCTCAGCAGGAAGCTGTTACCCAGGGAAGTGAGTTATGCGGCAGTGGAGAAGGAATGTTTGGCTCTGGTGTGGGCATTGAAGAAGCTAAGCCCGTATTTATATGGACAGGAATTTTCCCTTGTGACGGACCACAATCCCCTTGTCTGGCTTAACCGGGTCTCTGGAGACAATGGCAGACTGCTGAGGTGGAGTTTAGCACTACAGCCATATAACTTCACCATCACTTATCGACCCGGTAAGCAGAATGGGAACGCAGATGGATTGTCCAGGCAAACCGACATCCTCACCCCATCTTAGTCCGGTCATCCCCACGTTGACCCGCTAAAGGGTCAAGCCGGGTCTGCCGGAGTGTCCCACAAGGGGGGAGCCGTGTGACAGATTCATCTGCATTGTTGGTTCGTCTGTTTCCCTTTGTTCGCGGAATTGCCTGTTCATATACCCCCGTTCGTGTATTTGCAAAATGCCGATTGAAACTACCGAACGAACGACCACCCAGGAGAGGAGTGTGCTGCTGGTTAACCTCTTGGCCCCAATTAGAACGTTGTGGTTAACCGCAGACACCTCTCCATTCCATTCGTACGGGTGGTCGTCGTTCGCATGTCGACCACGAGGCAGCGGCCATTTTGGGACATACGAACACAGAGCGGTGTTCGGTACAAACTGTATGGACCTAAAAACGGACACTTAAACTACCGAACACCGCTGAAAAGCTGCTGCCTACCTTCCTTTTCGACAAGGCATGCGAACGTCGGTCGTTCGGGAGTTTTATTCAGTCGTATGGACTTTTACCCCGACAGCCATCCCATGGAGTCATTCGTATACCGAAGGACTGGTGAAAGACTTTGACTCCATGGCGATTCGACTAGATACATCGGATCTGAGCGCTATTCGGTGAAAACATGCCCTCAGATCCAGGCTGTCTGGGGATACGTTACACGAACCATATGCATTCGGTATTTCTGTAGTTGTGTATTTTAATGTCCTTTTGTCACTGTAATTTAAGATGGCGATGGTCTCTACCTTGGGAGATAATTAGGTTTCTTCACCAATTATCTCCAAGGTAAAGAAGACGGAATTATGGGCAAGATGGGAAGGGCTATTATTGAAGCCACTGCGATTGGCTACTGTACAATATGTGTTACAGTCTTCCACAAGGTCCCCTCGGGGAGTGTCCACCTTGTGGAGACCTGCATAAATACCGGGCAGGTAGCCCCCATTAAACAGATCTTCATTTGACCCTCAAGACGGAGCTTGGTCTCGTTTGTGGGGGGAATTATTATTGGGACAGCGCTTTCGTTATTTCTAGCTGTGGAAGGCGTTCGACTGTTTGGCTGATCGGGAGTTGCCGTGTTCGCGGACTTCGTTCGGGAGTTTGGCGATCGGCTGGATTTAAACCTGCATTTCTGGAGAAGGGGATTATTGCCTAAACGGCGGCTTCATCTACCCGACGGTACGTGTCGTAACAAAGGCATTTACAGCTAGGAGTGGCAAGCATGGGGGGAGGTGTGGGAGGGGACAAGAAACAGTGGTGAATTACAATTTTGCCAATCAAATCCTAACTGCCAGTTTATTAATTTTATCACATGACAGGAGGCTTCCTATTTTGCATAACTTTCTTTACTTATGCCTCCAGCAGCACAAGTCAATCAGAAAAAAACTTTACACCAATCAGTAACAGGCAACCTATCCGTATATAAAGTCCTGACAGACACATGACTTCCTCTTTCTTTGCTGCTCCAGCCAAGGCATAGGTCAGACTACTTTGCTCCAAACTTTTTTATTCATTGATGTAGATATTATACTTTATTGGAACATATTGTTTATTTGTGTTTCTCCCCTGTTCTACCCTTTATTTATGTTTACTTTGTCTTTTTTACATCTCCTTGCTGACCCGGTTTCCCTCCCTGTCACTTGCGCGAATCGCGTAATTTTACAGCGATCGCGTTTTATTCCTAGCAGGTTCTGTGGTTAACAGGCGTGGTGTGCTTTACCTTTACCTGCGGGCTGCGATTGTGGGCCACGCGGCATGTTTATGGTGGCCATCTTGAATCTCACGATACCGCAAGATTCTCGGTGGCCATCTTGGTTTCGCCAGTTCGTGAATCCCACAAACTGGCATGGGTTTTCACAGTAATTTATGTATTTCTTGCGGTTTGTTCCTGATGAGTGTGCACATGTGGATATAGATGTGCCACATACATTTTATGTCTGTTTTTCATTAAAGGATCTTGAATTAAAGGGCCAGTTCACTCCTACACTCCCTTGAGTGACCATTATAAATATATAACCCCTTCTCCATTGGGGCGTCATTGTTCATGATACATGTCTGGTTGCATATGATTAATTATATTACAGGGGTGACCCCCCTACGCTGGGTGACCCCCAAGCGAGTCTGGCACCAGTACTAAGTGGCATACATATACAGGGTGACCCACTAATAGCATGCATATACATGGGTGACCCCTCTTACAGGCGGGTGACCCCCCGCGCCCTGCTTTGGGCTTATACCCACAGAGTATGCTCTACCACTGTATGCACAGACCAAAGGTCGCTATAAGTTTATGTATTACGGCACCTCCATGCTACAACTGGGATGATCCGTACACCTCCTTACCAATGTTGGAAGGAAGGCTAACAGTGTTGCCAAACCTCCACAGTACTAAGCCATATAATGGTGACCCCCTTGGATTGCATACTGAGGCTTCTACGCCTCCCATACACAGGCTGTGCCCCGACTTTACTGACCGCTCAGCCAGGTCTTATTGAGGGCTACCCCCTCTTCAGACCACTCCTCGGAATATACTAGTGGTACTGATTGATTGACATCTGGGTGACCCCCAGTGTACGTGGAGGCCCGTACAAGCATACTACTGTACCTGACTACTATTCTGTCTTTTGCAGACCGAAGGAGTTTAACTCCAACATGTTAGACTCCCGTCAATCACCTTGTGCTGATTTTCAGTAAGTGATTAATGCCGCCGTGACGGCTTCAGTGGAATAAGCTCTTGCCAAGATGCTGGCACAAAACCCACCTGATATGGCAGGTGTTGTAGCCCCACCACCACTGGAAATTGGAGGCACCGACAACATTAGATCTGACGCCTCGTCGTCAAAACAACATTGGAAGGGCTCCACCGATGCCCCACCCCCCCGAAGTGGGAAGAGAAGGCCCCTCTTAAGCAAAGTCGTCAGTCAGAGAGCACAAACTATTCGCACAACAGGCTTTATTGCCAGGGGACCTTTCTATGGAGATCATGGATGAATGGAGGGCAGAGGAGCCTCCCTTAGAGGGGGGACGAATGGCAGGATTTGCCTCAAGAGGACATGGACTACACTCAAGGCAGAGAACGTGCAGGTCGTCCTGGCAGAAAAGGTAGTCGCGGAGCTGCTACCGACAGGTTAAGGATGGAGTTTTCCTTGATAAACTGGGCACTCCTATGTTCGACCCACGCACAATACGTCACCCGAGGTCCTCCGAATGGGGTTTGCCAGATCTCCTGGCACAGTTTATCCACTTCTGGCTGAGGAAGCCTATGGACAAGGAAGTCCGGGCCAAGCTCAGGACCGAATGCCCACACCCCTACTACCGGACAAGATTGCCCTCACCCCGGAGTTCGATACCACAGTGGTGATATTTGTGTCCCACTCAGGCTGGGACCCACGGAAGGGCATAGGAAACGTGCTTAAAGACTAGATATGATTGGCCCCTGGCAGAAATATTCTATTTTGCAGACCTAGCCCTCACCCAAGGCACACCTTTAAAGGCTCATGATGTGAGGGAATTGGTGCAACGGGCAATATGCACATTGGGCAACACGAATGAGGCCAGGTGCATGGAATGACGCAAAGCGGCCCTGTTAAAAATGGTTTCCAGGATGCCTGGGTCCTCCAAACGATAAAGGGGTACGTGATAGAATGCACCAGTACTCCGGTGCAGGTCGAACAGTTACCCCCACTGTGGGCAACGAAAGTCTGCATATCGCTCCGAGACAAGGAGATTGTCACGACTGCTAGTGTGGTCCAACACGAAGAAACTATGTAAACATATACATATAAAAAGAAAGGAAATAAAAGGACAGAGCGTAAACCAGACCTTAGAATGGCCGGACTAATATGCTAGAGCTAGATAATACTCAAAGGCTAAGCCGAGGTCAAGGAAGCAAGAAATACTCAGATACCGTTTAAACAAGCCAAGTCAGGGGAACCAGAATTCGGAATAACCAGGGAAAAGCCAAGATCAGGATACCAGGAAATCAGATTCACAAGGATAAACACACTCTCGGGAACCAGGAACAGGAAACCACCAGGGCCGTCATTAATTTAGATTGGACCCTGGGCGAGCATTTACTTGGGCCCCCTGACTACGTCTAGATACACACAAATACACTACCTGACACACATGCAGATACACACTGACCACATATAGATACACACAGACTACATATAGATACACTGACACACACATAGACACACACACAGATACAAACACTGACATACATGCAGATACAAAGGTACACACACTGACTACTTATAGATACACAACCTGACACACATGCAGATATACAGATACAAACACTGACACATACAGATACACACACAAATACAAATGGACAACATACAGATACAGAGACACATTCTGACAGACGTACTGACACAGACTCACACACAGAAAACCATACTGAAACACACATACACAAAGACATACTGAACCACACAGACACTGATGGACTCTCACACACACAGACATACAGATACACTGACAGATATACTGGCACATATACACACAGACAGACGGACATACTGAAACACACATACACACAGACATTGACAGACATATTGACAAACACAGACATACAGAACCACACTGACAGACTCACACATAGACATACTGACAGACATACACACATTCTGGCATACACACACAGACAGACTGAAACACACAGACACAGACACTGACAGATATACACACATACAGACATTTTGAAACTCACAGACAGCCATACTGAAACACACAGACACTGAGACTCACAGACATACTGACACACTGACAGACATACTGGCACACAGACAGACATTCTGGCACACAGACAGACAGACAGACATGCTGAAACACACATACACACAGACACTGACAGACAAACACACATCCAGACATTTTGACATACACAGACAGCAATACTGAAACACGCATACACACTGAACCACAGACACTGACAGACTCACACACAGACATACTGACACACTGACAGACATACACACATACAGACATACTGAACCACACAGACACTGACAGACTCTCACACACAGACATACAGATACACTGACAGACATACTGGCACATATACACACAGACAGACGGACATACTGAAACACACATACACACAGACATTGACAGACATATTGACAAACACAGACATACAGAACCACACTGACAGACTCACACATAGACATATTGACAGACATACACACATTCTGGCACACACACACAGACAGACTGAAACACACAGACACAGACACTGACAGATATACACACATACAGACATTTTGAAACTCACAGACAGCCATACTGAAACATACAGACACTGAGACTCACAGACACAGACATACTGGCACACAGACAGACATTCTGGCACACAGACAGACATTCTGGCACACAGACAGACAGACAGACATGCTGAAACACACATACACACAGACAAACACACATCCAGACATACACAGACAGCCATATTTTGACATACACAGACAGCCATACTGAAACACACATACACACTGAAACACAGACACTGACAGACTCACACACATACATACTGACACACTGACAGACATACACACACATACAGACATACTGAACCACACAGACACTGACAGACTCTCACACACACAGACATACAGATACACTGACAGACTTTGATAACCACCCTCCAGTTTCTTACCTTTTTCTGGAGGGTGGCTTCCCTGGGGTCCAGTGGGCTGGCTGGGGTGGCTGGGAGTTAAGCTCCCGGCCTGGCCCCCTCCGGAACAGCTGGTCCTCCTTCCTCCCGCGCGGCTCCTGTTTCTGTGGGAGGAAGTGACGCACGGCTGTCACTTCCTCCCAGTGCTGCCAAAAAGCAAGGGCCCGGTTGCGCTGTTAAAGCGCCACAGCGCTCGACCGGGCCCCTGCTGACACAGGCCCACTGGGTGGCCCTAAGTGCATGGGCCACCCGATGGGCCCCCATAGTTTGTGGGCAGAGGGCAAACAGGGTAGTTACCTCGACCGCGACCACGTGGTCAGCGCCATCTTTGATTTGGGCGCAACACCCAGAAGACGCGGAGGAGCGATTCCCGGAGGAGCGATTCCCGGAGGAGCGGTTCCCGGCTCGCCGACGAGCAGGTAAACTTGCAATATCGGCGAGGTCGTGCCGGTCGGGCATGGCTGTGCCATGCGGCGGGCCAGGAGCCGCAACAGAGATTCAAGCACTGTTCGCCAAAGGAGCCATAGAGTTCGCTCCATACGATCAGGGCTATTTCAGCAATATTGTTTATGGTTAGAATGAAGGCGGGAGACTAAGTTAATGCATCACTTTAATTATATCCCAGGCAGAGGGGAGGGATTGTTTGCTGTATGTGGTATGGTGTTGTGCTGTTACTTACTGTTTTCATTGGTTTATGTCCCTTGTGTACCTGTCCCCCATCAGGTCCAGTGGGTTTGCCTCTGGCCTGAAAAATTGTATAAAAATCCAACCTATATCATTAAACTGTAAGACCTTCTTACCCTCAATTCGCAGCCTCGTCTCGTGTTGTAGGGAACTGCTATATCACTACAAGGGATTGCTATGATCACTGGCGTACATACTGCGATCGCAGGGGTCGCAGTTGCAACCGGGCCCATCACTCCAGGGGGCCTGGCCACACTGCAGACCCCTGCGACCAGGTGCCCGCCATCATCATTTTCGGCCCCGGCCGGCCGCATGTTAAGGTGCCCATCAGGTGGCCCATGCTGTCAGGGCCACCTGATGGAGATGGATTGTCAGGGGACCTGGTCAGCGCTGGGCGCTTTAACATCGCAACCGGGCCCCCTGTGAGGAGATCATCACTGCTGGGAGGAAGTGACTGCGTGTCACTCCTCCCAGTTAACACACAGAGCCCGCGTGGGAGGAAGAACAGGGAGTCAAAGTGGGAACTCTGACTCCCATCAACCTGAGCCAACACTGAACCACAGGGAAAGGCACCCTCCTGCACCAAAAAAGGTAGGAAACAGGAGGGTGACTGTGACGAAAGTGACCTCGCCACTGGGTTTTGGAGAGGCCTGCTTGCCAGCCTCTTGCCCTATGACTATGGCCCCTGGGGTGTATTGCCTTTTAAAAACACTATTTGTGCATATTGGGCCTTAGCACAACACCCCTTTCAAACATGTGACGGTGGCCATCTTAAATTGTCCAGCAGTGTTTTGTCGTCGAGTGTATGGAACTGTTTTGGGGATGGGACCATGTGCACGGTGGGGCAAAAATAAGACATCCAGGAATTTCCTGAACCCCTGCTCTGATCTGGGTGATTTTTGGATATGTTGTTCACACAGATCAGGGCTATCAGGGGATATAATAATAATAATTAATGGGTATATGTGGTGTTTTGGGGTTTTTTCTGTGTTTTGTGAAAAATTTGTTTTTTCTGCTTGGGGATAATTGAGTTAATTACAGTATCTTACTCAATTATCTCCCAAGCAGAGGGGAGGGTTTGTGTATCTGGGAGTGTCTAACTGTACCATACTGTTTTGATTGGCTTTTGTGACTTTGTGTCCTGTGCCCCACAAGGTCCACCTGGGTGGTAACCTTGTGGGGTAAACTGTATAAAAGACAATAAACCCTCAGATCTGCTGAGTTCCTGTTTTACCCTCAACATAGAGCCTCGTCTCATGTGTGGGGGAAAAGGCTGAGTCTACACTGGGGGGATTGCTATAGCCTGTATACTCACCTGGGCTATATCACTAAGCTCTTTTAAAAGCTTGTTCCTGCTACTCTCTCTTGGAGGCGAGGTTCACTCACTGGAACCTCGAACCTTGTCGTAGGTCCAGGGTGGGTAAAGAACGTTAGTCTCCGTGGTCTGTAAGCTCCTCCCCCTTTGTATGACGTCAACGCATTTCCCGAGAACTGACATATAAATGGGATATTTTTGACAAAGCCAAAAGATTATTAAAGATTTTAAAGAACGTGGGTATAAGGAAGGTTTTTTTAAATGAAGCTAAAAGAAAAGTAGACAAATTAGAAAGAAATTAGATTTTAAAGTATAAGGAGAAGAAGAAAAATAATACGGTGCCGAATATCCCATTTATATGTCAGTTCTCGGGAGGACATAATTATAAAGTGCGTAATATTATTAAGAAACATTGGCCAATACTCAGGGATGATCCCATTTTGAATGATATTTTAACAGATACACCTACAATTATACATAAAGGAGTTCCCAATTTAAATACAATTTTAGTTAAAAATGTTTTAGATGAACCACACCAACAGGAGAATTTTTTAAATCAACAACAGGGTTTTTTTAGATGTGGGTATTGTAGTACGTGCAAAAAAATAGGAAGTAAAAAGCAACATGTTAAGGATTTTACTGTCAATAATATCACATACCGAATAAAGGAAGGTATAACATGTAGTTCCAAAAACGTTATATACCTACTTACCTGTACGTGTGGTCTACATTATGTAGGACGAACGACGAGACCGTTATACACACGTATAGGTGAGCATGTCTATAACATAAAGAGGAAATATGCGCTACACCAAGTGTCAGCACACTTTGCACAACACCATCAGGCTGATTTTACACAATTATGTTTTATTGCAATCCAACGAATCTCGAGAACATGGAGGGGAGGGGATTTCATAGAAAAAATAGGGAAGGCTGAGATGCAATGGATTTTTACTTTAAATACTATGGTTCCATATGGCCTGAACAATGACTTTGAAATTTGCCATTTTTTAAAATAATGAATCATATGTATATATATTTTTTTATATATTTTTCATTTTATATGAATACATTTTTTAATTACTTATAGCCTACGGACATACCAGTCTGAAAGGGCCTGATCTCGTCAGATCTCAGAAGTCATGCAGACTTGGGCCTGCTTAGTACTTGTATGGGAGACCAACTAGGAACCTCAGGAAGCCGTATACTTTTAATTAAATTTATTTTTTTAAATATACACTTTTATCCTTCAATATTTTATAACTGCTTTTCAAAAGCATTTTTAAATTAATTGTTTTTTTTAAACTTATCAATTTTTTCCAATTCATCAATTATTTTTTGAACCTCAGATTTTCATGCTCTCAGTTCTATTCCTATTTTGTTTCACAATTATATTGTTCACATTTATATGGATGATAAGTCTTTTTGTGATTGCACTTTTTTGTGATTGCACTTTGTTATGCACCTTTCCCACTGGGACACTCTCTGATAAATAATTACCACTGTTGATTCTAATTATTATTACATTTTATTCATGTTTTATCTATTATATTGTGTTTGCCAAAACTACAATAAGAGTAAGTCTTGAGATATGCCAATTAATAGTTCTCTCTTTTTATCCTTTTTAGGCAATATTGCTTTAAATCATAACTAAATTTAAATCTTAATCAATATTAATATGCTGTGTATCTTTGTGATTTTGTGATTTTATCAATGCCTTTTTGCTGTTTAATTTTGCCATGTTATTTATTTTTCTGCCATGAACAATCCTTTAAAGAGTCTTAAATGAGTCTTTAATGACAGCTGTAGATTTGAATCCAAGTCCCATTAAACTTTATGTCAAGATATTTAGTTAATTTAATTGAACAATTGGACTTTTTCAATTGAATTAGTGATAAACCAATCATGAGGGATTGTTGCCCTATTTAAGCCCACAACCAAGATGAAGGTTGTGAGCACGTCCTGAGGAAGCCGATTGGCGAAACGCGTTGACGTCATACAAAGGGGGAGGAGCTTACAGACCACGGAGTCCGGAGGCGTTTGTTTTCTGGCAGCAGACAATACACGAGGAGATTCTCTAGCAGCCGAACAGGAAGAACGCCGGACGAGCAGCCTACCACCCTAATGATTGAACTCTGATAGTGAGTTGACATATATGTGTCAAACTCACCACCTTATCTAGTAAGGGGCTTGTCACCCTATTTTTTTATCATCATTTTTTATTATTCTATTTTATGTATATATGTACTGCTTTTTCTGCATGTGGCAGATAATAAATTTATGTCAGCTTTTTCCTATTGGGGTTTCACCAAATATTTCTTAAAGTGATACTTCACAATTTATGAATTGTTATAAATATATATGCTTATATATTTTTTATACAATCTGCACTATCATTGCTTTTTTCCCTTTTTTCTTTACATATATACCATTATTGCTGGAAGTTACACTTAAAATCGAAACCAGTTTGTATATATATATTCTTTCTTCTGTCTTATATATGGTATAAATTGCTCCAATCACTAGCACACATTACTTTAAATGCAAGCCAGACACACCAGTGAGTGAGTGGTGGCACTGGGCACCGTATCCACTGTGAGCCCTATCACACCGCTTAAGGACACAATTGACTGCTATTCAATCTATAACAGTGAAAAAAAAATTTTGTTTTTAAATGCAAGCTATTGTGACACCAGATATGAGTGGTGGCACTGACTGGGCAAATGGGTACCGTATCCACTGTGTGCCTGACACGCCGGCTTTAAGGACACTGACTGCTATTCAATCTATAACAGTGAAAAAAGTTTTTTGTTTTTAAATGCAAGCTATTGTGACACCAGTGAGCGGTGGCACTGGGCACCGTATCCACTGTGAGCTTAACACACCCGCTTTAAGGACACTGACTGCTATTCAATCTATAACAGTGAAAAAAGTTTTTTGTTTTTAAATCCAAGCTATTATGACACCAGTGAGTGGTGGCACTGGCACCGTATCCACTGTTAGCGTAACACACCCGCTTTAAGGACACTGACTGCTATTCAATCTATAACAGTGAAAAAAGTTTTTTGTTTTGAAATGCAAGCTATTGTGACACCAGTGAGTGGTGGCACTGGGCACCGTATCCACTGTGAGCTTAACACACCCGCTTTAAGGACACTGACTGCTAATCAATCTATAACAGTGAAAAAAGTTTTTTGTTTTTAAATGCAAGCTATTGTGAAACCAGATATGAGTGGTGGCACTGACTGGGCAATGGGTGCCAGTATCCACTGTGAGCCTGACACAGAAGCTGGCAGCAGTGGCAGACAACTAACTGCTATTCAATCTATAACAGTGAAAAAAGGTTTTTGTTTTTAAATGCAAGCTATTGTGACACCAGTGAGTGAGTGGTGGCACTGGGTACAGTATCCACTGCGAGCCTGACACACCCTCTTTAAGGACACTGACTGCTATTCAATCTATAACAGTGAAAAAAGTTTTTTGTTTTTAAATCCAAGCTATTATGACACCAGTGAGTGGTGGCACTGGCACCGTATCCACTGTTAGCGTAACACACCCGCTTTAAGGACACTGACTGCTATTCAATCTATAACAGTGAAAAAAGTTTTTTGTTTTTAAATCCAAGCTATTGTGACAATTCAGATATGAGTGGTGGCAATTGACTGGGCAATGGTACAGTATCCACTGTGAGCCTGACATTACAGAAGCTGGCAGCAGTGGCAGACAACTAACTGCTATTCAATCTATAACAGTGAAAAGATTTCGTTTCAAATGTAAGCCATTGTGACAATTCAGTGTGAGTGAGTAGGTGCACTGGGCATTGTAATCCATTGTGAGCCTGGACACACCCGGCTTAAGGACACACTGACTGCTATTCAATCTATAACAGTGAAAAAGTTTTTGTTTTAAATGCACGCTATTGTGACACCAGTGAGTGAGTGGTGGCACTGGGCACAGTATCCATTGTGAGCCTGACACACCCGCTTTGAGACAACTAACTGCTATTCAATCTATAACAGTGAAAAAGTTTTTTGTTTTTAAATGCAAGCTATTGTGACACCAGTAAGTGAGTGGTGGCACTGGGCACAGTATCCACTGTGAGCCTGACACACCCGCTTTGAGACAACTAACTGCTATTCAATCTATAACAGTGAAAAAAGGTTTTGGGATTTTAAATGCAAGCTATTGTGACACCAGTGAATGAGTGGTGGCACTGGGCACAGTATCCACTGTGAGCCTGACACACCCGCTTTAAGGACACTGACTGCTATTCAATCTATAACAGTGAAAAAAGTTGTTTGTTTTTAAATGCAAGCTATTGTGAAACCAGATATGAGTGGTGGCACTGACTGGGCAAATGGGCACAGTATCCACTGTGAGCCTGACACAGAAGCTGGTAGCAGTGGCAGACAACTAACTGCAATTACATTACACAAATAAAAAAGCAGACTGATGTTCCAGCCCTAAAAAGGGCTTTTTGGGGTGCTGTCCTTACAGCAGAGATCAGATGAGTCCTTCAGGACTGTAGTGGACACTGTATACCCTAACCTAGCTATGCATTTCCTTATCTAATCAACAGCAGCTACACTTTCCCTCCTCTCACTAAGCATGCAGCTTGAGAATGAATCTAAAATGGACAAATTTCCAGGAGGTGGGAGGGTCTGCTAGGGAGAGTGTGCTGCTAATTGGCTGGAATGTGTCTGCTGACTGTGAGGTACAGGGTCAAAGTTTACTCAATGATGACGAATAGGGGGCGGGTCGAACCGCGCATATGTTTGCCCGCCGTGGCGAACGCGAACATGCTATGTTCGCCAGGAACTGTTCGCCGGCGAACCGTTCGGTACATCACTAATCCTCAGTTAATTTAGATGTATTCCTTTGTATGTGTTGCATTTTGTTTTTGTGTCCCTTTATTTGTTCTAGTGTTTCAAAACACATGTAGAACAATATTGAGCACAAATGAAAGATTAACCCATCTCTGTTCTTGCTATCCTTTACCTCTTTAAATTATATCAGTAACTGGGAGAAATTGCTATCTTTATGCCATATATTGTCAACAATTATTTTACATTGGGCTTTCAGGGCATCAATATGGTTATTCATTTCATCTTTTACCCCCAGTCTATGATGCAAATGTTGCATAATTTCAAATTTTAAAATTTCTCTATAGACTAATTCGTCTCTTTCAAGTTTTGGGGGGGACATTTCACCATGACTGACTGCTTCTGACAGACTAGAGGTTGAGTTACTCTTTGTGACTGACATTTTCTTTAAAATATGTATATTTATAGGTAACAAATTAAAGTATTGCAATGTGTATATTAATAAACAATTTATTTGTGCAATCTACCGTACACAAGCGATATCACATGTAAAACTCTCAGCTCGTGCCTCCAATAATATGTTTGGTAATCTAAGGTTTTATATGTATGGAATATAGATTGAATAATATCTGATGATATTCACACACACATAGAGCCTTCAGGGACCCTGTAGTTCTTTGTTTTAAGCGGTGATATAAACACTTATGAACGGCAGATGGCCAATAAATAGACTTTGCTTAAAATATATATAAATTTAATAATACACACTATAAAATGCGAAGCAACAAAACAATACAATTACAATCAATTTGCTGTATTATATATGAGTTTCTATCAACAAGTCAATTAGTTTACTTGACAAGCCTAGGAGTCAACATTACACTTTGTCTCATCTCTAATCTTATCAACAAAGGACAATAAAATCTATTACAAACTTCACAGCAATACCAGTATACAGAATTAATCATATGCCACCCCTTGCATTAATGATACAATTGTCATTATATTAATTAGTTAAATATCAACCAACCCTGCCAAGTATTTACCATCAGTTTAACTACAGTACGTTTATATAAGGTTTCTGATAGCCTTAGTATATATATATTGAACTGATCTACGTCTAAAGAAGGAATCAAGAATGTTCCGACTTAGGAAGTTATATCTGACTCCGGCTGCAGGTAGAATGAGATATAACTGTTCTATCAATAGGGATCAGTTCACAATATAGACACATAGGGCATTCAATAGTCCCGTTTATTTAATATAAAGTAAAGAGAAACCTTTATACATTACCAAGAGTCTAGGATGAATTAATTCAATTTGGGATTCTCCTCTCAGGGTGCTCTGGTCTGTAATTCAGTCTATTGCCCTTAGTCAGTCAATCTCCTCCTTTCTTAGCCCTCTGTTTTCTCCTTTGATCTTTTTTTAAGATGATCTGAAGATATTGCTCCTCTCTCTTATTTTTCTCCCTATTTAACCATTATTTCCCCCTTATCAGTTCCTGCCCCTTGTTTGTAAATGGGCGGTACCTGGGACTTAAATCTGGCTTTTGATTGGTTATGGGCGTATCTTAATATTTAATTATTAATGTGGCCCTTAGGGACTTTCATCAATAGATGGCACTAGGTATGAAGACCTGAATTAGATCATTGATGACCTGGTTAAATAAATGAATTGGCCTTTAATTCACCTATACTGGGGATATTTCAAATTACGTTAAATATCTGTCTTTGGTTATATATATTCTTTGATTGAAACAGGGTTGGTTATATTAATCATCATGCAATATGTCTATATCCTGTATCCATCTAACCTGTATGATTAACTGAGTGATACATTCATCTTTACAAAGAAAAATAGAATCTAATTATAGTAGTATATCTATATTACCTTTTACCCCTAAATCAGTCAAGGATGCAGTTATAGACATTACTGTAGCAATCACACATTTAGTTTACATTTATATATCATTCATGATTCCAATAGATTTATTTAAGTTCTAATATCCTGAAAATATGGAAGCGACCTCAGACTTTGGGTTTGTATGGCTGACAAACACTCTGTATTGCCTGTGATGTTTATACACAAACAATTGCATAGTTTGTATACCTCTTTGAAGCTCTGTGAGTTTAAGTAGTGTAAAGTCCCATTGAGTAATAAACCATTGTTCTCGTTACCCTCGTACACCTACAGCTCACAAATTAAACTGTAGATAAGTATTCCTCCTGTTTACTTCTTAAGGTTACAAAATACAAAGTTCCTTTGACCTGTGTTGAAACAGCATTACGTAATGTCCAGGCCAAGCTCACCAGCATCCATATTGTTTTCTTTTAATATTAAAAATTATGGGGCACCAAATAGCACAACAATACAGTCAGTGCACAGACACAGACAGTGATGGGAGCCAGGGCCGGACTGGGACCTAAAATCAGCCCTATTAAGGACATTTTAGTAATGGGACTGAAATGCTGAATGTCTGCAGTTGCACAACTAAAAAAAATCAAGTGATCTTGTTTATTTTGAAGTTCTATGGGTGCGCTCTTCACTTTGAATGTGTTATTGTGCATGAGTATGCAACTAGCAACAAGACAGGGCCAATACGTGCTCATTACATATATATAATGACATATTTAATGAAATTTATGTGTGTATTATACATTGTAACGGACCGTTTCAGCAGACAAGGGATAAAAACCGCTTAGACGATAATCCCCTTTTAGAGACAGGCACAGCTACTGTAGAATCACCAAAACTCAGGAATTGAATACAAGTGAATGCACCAAACTCCCGAACTGCATACAAGGGAATAAGGTAGCACTCCAAACTCCCGAACTGGAACCTCACGAATAGCTGCTAACAGACGAACAGGAAAAGCTCCCAAGCGGCTTACACTCCTGGCAATCAGTCCTTAGCAGCATACAGCGAATCCCCCCAAGAACGAGACAAGGCTCTGTGTTGAGGGTCAAGCAGTGGTCTGAGGTGCTGGCACACCCAGCCTGGTTTTTATTACAGTCTTTTCAAATACAGGACCGCCCACAGGGAGGTATAAAATATCCAGTAACATATTAGTTACAACCCACAGATTCCCTCCCCCTTATCCTGAGAGGTAACCCAATTACACATACTTTTTACCACAATGCATCCTGGCTTCCTCTCCTCTGCCCAGGAGATAATTGAGAAGTAATTAAATTATCTCCCAGGACAGAGACAAGACTCCATTATGCACATGGTTAGCACAAAGCATTAAAATACTGTACAATACACAAAGTCCCATTTTATACATAAAACACAGACATGTCAGAGACAAGACTCCATTATGCACATGGGGACACAAAACAAGCATTACTGTTAAAATACACCAGGTAAGACACATTACATTAAAACTATACATTTAACATATCCCCAGATAGCTCAGGTCTGAGCACACATTATTAAGTGAATGGCGCTCAGACCACACGAATACAGTTTAATCGCCATGGAGCCAAAGTCTTTACAGTCAGTTTCATACGAATGGGCTCCATGGGATTCCTATCTGGGGTATAACACATTCAAACAAATCTACCGAACCCCAGGCAGAAAAGCACGAATGAAGCTTTTATGCAGGTAAAAAAGATGTCTTTTAACAGGGGGCCATAGTCCAAAGGCAGCAGGCGAGCAACCAGGCTTCTCCAATGCAATGTGGCGAGATTGGTCTCGTCACATGCATAAATAAATGTATATTACTATATGTGTAAATATTATAGGCATAATTATATGTTACTAATACACACATCAATATACATGCATATATATATATATATGTGTATTACTGTCAGGATCACATCAATTTACGTCTATTATCTTTACCTCGTTTAGTGTATCTTGTCTCCAATTGTCTCCTTTTTTTCTCTTACAGCGACCCTTGTGCATCTTTTACTTCATCCCAGTCCCTGTGTGTTTCTTTTTACCCTTCTCCAGCCTCTGTATTTCTCTTTCCCCCAGCCCCTTTTGTGTTGTTCTTAGCCCCAGCCACTTTGTCTCTTTATCCCCTTCCAAATCTCATCTGTGTGTCTCTTTCTCTTCTCCCAGTCACTCTCTGTCTCTTTTTCCCCAGCCCAGCGTTGCCTCCCACAAATCTTGTGTCACTTTGTTCCCCTTCCCTACTGTATGTCTCTTTGTTCCCCCAACAAACCTTCCGTGTGTCTCTCTTCTTGATCTCCTCCCTGTGTCTCTCTCTTACCCCTCTGTCTCTGTGTCCCCCCTTCTCCTGTGTCTCTCTATTACCCCTCTCTTTGTCCCCCCAACCTCCTATTACCCCTCTGTCTCTTTGTCCCCCCTTCCCTGGTGTCTCTCTTATTACCCCTCTCTTTGTACCCCCATCCCATGTCTCCCCATCTGTCTGTGTCCCCCCTTGTCCTATGTCTCTCTTTAACAGCTCTGTCTCTTTGCCCCCCAACCTGGGTGTCTTTCTATTACCCCTCGGTTTCTGTGTCCCCCTTCCTGTGTTTCTGTTACCCCTCAGTCTCTGTGTCCCCTTCCCCTGTGTTTCTCTGGCTAACCCTCTGTTTGTCCCCTCATTTCCCTCCTATTTGTCTCCCCATTCCCTCTATTTGTCTCCCCATTCCCTCTATTTCCCCTCCTATTTCCCTCTTTCCCCCCTTCCCTCCAGTTTTTGTCTCCTCCTTCCCTCTGAACACCCCCATTCCCTCTATTTGTCCCCCCCCGTTTCCCCTCTGTTGTCCCCATTCCCCTCTATGTGTCTCCCCATTCCCTCTGTTGTTACGCTACCTCTATTTGTTTCCCCCATTCCCTCTAGTTGTCTCCCCCCCATTTGCACCCTCTATTTCCTTGTTCCTCCACTTGTCTCCCCATTCCCTTTGTTTGTCTCCTCCTTCCCTCTATTTGTCCCCTCCCTCTGTTTCTCTCCCCTTCCCTCCATTTGTCCCCCCCTTCCCCTCTATTTGCCTCCCCCCCTTCCCCTCTTTTTGTCTCCCCTCCCTTCTGTGTCCCTTCTGACCTTGTCACAGGAGGTCTGAGGGAGAGGGCAGAGCTAACTACCATGCTCCCTCGCGGTTCCCATAATTCCCAGCATGGACGCATCATACAGTAATCACTACTCTATGATGTGTAGATGCTGGGAATTATGGGAACCGCGAGGGAACATGGTAGTTAGCTCCGCCCCCTCCCTCAGTCCTCCTGTGCTGACAGTCATATGGCTGTCAGTATCAGTGAGTGTGCTGCTGGATCGCTTAGGCGGCCGCCCGGCACACTCACTCATACTGACAGCTGATACTGATGGGGCTGCCGGCCGCAAGGTGAGTAATCACCTCAGAGTGTGCCGCCGGACCGGCCGGACCGGCCACCCGGCGGCACTGACATGCGGCTGGTGGCCGCGATATTATTAAAATAAAGGGAGCAGGGCTTCCTCTCTCTCTCTCCGGCCCCCCAGGAAATTGCCCGGTATCCCGGTGGGCCAGTCTGGCCCTGATCACTCAGCAGACAGTCAATGCCCAGACACAGACAGCAATGGGAGCAGATATCACTCAGCAGACAGTCAATGCCCAGACACAGACAGCAATGCGAACAAATATCACTCAGCAGACAGTCAATGCCCAGACACAGACAACAATGGGAACAAATATCACTCAGCAGACAGTCAATGCCCAGACACAGACAGCAATGGGAACACATATCACTCAGCAGACAGTCAATGCCCAGACACAGACAGCAATAGGAACAAATATCACTCAGTAGACAGTCAATGCCCAGACACAGACAGCAATGGGAGCAGATATCACTCAGCAGACAGTCAATGCCTAGACACAGACAGCAATGCGAACAAATATCACTCAGCAGACAGTCAGTACACAGGCACAGACAACAATGGGAACAAATATCACTCAGCAGACAGTCAATGCCCAGACACAGACAGCAATGGGAACACATATCACTCAGCAGACAGTCAATGCCCAGACACAGACAGCAATAGGAACAAATATCACTCAGCAGACAGTCAATGCCCAGACACAGACAGCAATGGGAGCAGATATCACTCAGCAGACAGTCAATGCCCAGACACAGACAGCAATGGGAACAAATATCACTCAGCAGATAGACAATGCCCAGACACAGACAGCAATGGGAACAAATATCACTCAGTAGACAGTCAATGCCCAGACACAGACAGCAACGGGAACAAATATCACTCAGCAGACAGACAATGCCCAGACATAGACAGCAATGGGAACAAATATCACTCAGCAGACAGTCAATGCCCAGACACAGACAGCAACGGGAACAAATATCACTCAGCAGACAGTCAGTACACAGGCACAGACAGCAATGGGAGCAGATATCACTCAGCAGACAGTCAATGCCCAGACACAGACAGCAATGGGAACACATATCACTCAGCAGACAGTCAATGCCCAGACACAGACAGCAATAGGAACAAATATCACTCAGCAGACAGTCAATGCCCAGACACAGACAGCAATGGGAACAAATATCACTCAGCAGACAGTCAACAGTCAATGCCCAGACACAGACAGCAATGGGAACAAATATCACTCAGCAGACAGTCAATGCCCAGACACAGACAGCAACGGGAACAAATATCACTCAGCACAGACAACAGCAGACAGCAATGGGAACAAATATCACTCAGCAGACAGTCAATGCCCAGACACAGACAGCAACGGGAACAAATATCACTCAGCAGACAGACAATGCCCAGACACAGACAGCAATGGGAACAAATATCACTCAGCAGACAGTCAATGCCCAGACACAGACAGCAATGGGAACAAATATCACTCAGCAGACAGTCAATGCCCAGACACAGACAGCAATGGGAACAGGTATCACTCAGTAGACAGTCAATGCCCAGACACAGACAGCAATGGGAACAAATATCACTCAGCAGACAGTCAATGCCCAGACACAGACAGCAATGGGAACAAATATCACTCAGTAGACAGTCAGTACACAGGCACAGACAGCGATGTGAGCAGGTATCACTCAGTAGATAGTTAATACACAGACAGCAATGGGAATATATCTCACTCAGTAGACAGTTAGTACACAGACACTGACATTAAAGAAGCAGTTATCACTTTGCAGACAGCCACATACAGATATGGACCCTCACCAAGGATGTTAATTTTAATGAGAACCAATGTACCTAGTAGTAATTCTGTGGCTCCCAGTGAATGGCCTGTTGTCCCAGTGAATGGGACTGAGCTGTAGGTTGGGACAGACCGATATAGGAAAGAACCATTTTATAGACAGTGAATATTGTGAGAACCAGTTTACTCAGATCCCATGATTCCCGGGGAATTAAACTGAGTTTATGGAAGGACTGAACCGATGTGATAAATAAGGTATTATGGAAACAAACACATTATATTTTCACAATATTTTTGCAGAATAGCATTTTTCACAAAGCTTTGTTAGTTACTTATTTGTTAAACAAGTTGAACCAAAACGATCATTAAAACTCTAGACATATGATCATGGTGAGGATTGGACTCACCAACACGTGCAAGTTACCTTCATACATCTCTTGGACATACAAAGAGCAGTAAAACTGAATTTAAAGGACTTTTATTGCTTTAGCAGAATGTTAACAAAATAAATGGACAATATCTGCAATGTCCCAATCTTCAGCTTGAGGTTATCTCCTGGTAGCAGCGTTTTAACTGGGATCTCTGATCCTGGCATCTCTGCAGCCTCCGCCATGTCGCAGCCATTATCAGTCTTCTTAAGATGTTCAAGTCATTGTCTCTCACTCAGCAGGAGCCAGGCAGAGCCACAAGGAAGAGTTGGGGTAACTGACTTTATTGCAGAAGAAACGAAAGAGAGAAGTTTTTTTATTAAGGATAGAGTTTTCTTTTGTTATCTTGATTACTGTAGCATTACAATTTGTGTGTCAGCAGGAAGGACAATATTCGGGAAGCTTCAAGTTTGTAAAATCAGGCTTTAATCTTGAATCAAAGCAGATGAGCTGTCTGTGTGCAAACTCACTCTGAGTCTAATGGTGAGAAGAATTTCAGAGAATTTACTTTATCATTCCAGCCAATATCTTTGTAGTTAGGGACAGCATCTCCAGCCAAGGCCACCATCTTGGAACCTTGGAAATGTTTCTTGTCGTAGAGGATCCAGACTCCATTCTGCACTTTGTGAGATGAAACCATGTTGCTCATTTCATAAGACGATAAATCTTCCACATTTTTTGTCAGAATAAGGCTCCGGCCACCATAGTTGATATGCTCATAAACTGTGATCTGTGGATCGTAAAGACCACCGTTCACAACTCTCACTGAGCAGATCATGTCCTCAAAGTCTGGAATTGAATTGTAGTCACCTTCTTTGTAGATCTTAAATTCTCCCTTGTAGTTTTTATCAGAAAACACAACCCAGGGATCTCCATGTACTCTGAGAGACTTGGCCCTTTTCAGAAATCCAACTGAGGCTAGATTAGGTATATCATTGTCTAAACTCACAGAGTCTCCCTTCATGTCTGTGTACGCAAAGAGTTGTAGCTTGCTCATTGTCGTCTTTGATGGATCCGAAGCTTTGTTCTGAGCACAGAGAATCTGGTCTCTCGCCTGCTGTGTGATCCTATTTATATTGTGAATGTTACAGACGTGCTTACAGGACTATTTTGAAAACTTAGTTCCTATTTCAAAAGAAGACGTGAACTCACACAGTTATTTTTTTTCCTTCTTCCCTCTAGGGTTGCAGGACATAGAGGGTTGGTTAACTTTTCCCTGGAGGCGAAAAGAATATAAGGGACCATTAGCAAACCTTTGCAGCAAAAAAACCACAAACAATCATCATATCACCATCCTCATCACAGTGAAAATGTGACAAACGTCAATGTATCCTTCCTGGTAAAATATTTTATAAATAAATCAGCTCCCACAAACCACTTTCTTTTCTCTAAAATCTCTCCCCCTACTACTATTCCCATCCCCACCTGTGGCTAACATTCTTTGTCTGTCTGATGGTGGCTTCTTTCAAAACCTTAAACCAACTACCTCTCCCACCCTCCCCTGCTATGGGGAAACCCCTAATCTCATTAATCTCAGACCCAAACATTGCAATCCTAAACCTGCTGCTCTTCCACCTTGCGTTCTATGGACAAACTAACTTCTGTTCATGATTTCTCCATATATAACAAAGTCAGTGTAATGGCTCTTACTTAGACCCAGCTTATTTCTCTGACACTGTCTCACCTGCTGCTCTTTCTTTCCTACACTGCAGCCGTGTCTATCTTCCCAAGGAAGAACTGGAAGCGATGTTGGTATAGCTCTCTCATCTTGTGGTACTTTCAAGATGTACGCCCTGTTTACTCTCTCTCATTTTTCTTCTTTTAACCCGATTTGTCTTTTCTGTCTCTCCACTTTCTGCGATTCCATGTATCAGCTCCCTGACACTACTTTCTTATTCCTAGATCACTTTGCTGCCCGGCTCTCTCATTCTCTGTCTAATTTACCATCAACTGCCCATAATATCCCAGAGGATGACTGGGGACAGGTCGTATTTAGTTTTAGTTATGACGAGGTGTTGGTTACTGTGATTAGTGCTGCTACATGTGAGTGTCTGGAACAGACAGAGGTCAGACTGCATGATGTTTCGGGGTGTTCGGAGTGGGGTAATATTAGATGATCTATACTTCTATGATTCTATAATGTCTAGGATGTTCACTACATTTATTAACTAATGCCCCCACCTGGCGCTCATGGTTGGGAATTGAGAGAATGTCCCTCCCATTTTTTATTTAATAGAGCTACACCAGATGACCTTGGAGGGGATGGTGTGATGAACATTGACCCTTTCACCCGCCATTATTTAGTTTTAACCCCCCCACAATGCCTATGAGTGATGGCACATGGGACATGTTCCAGGTCCCTCTGTCTTTTCTTAGTGACTCGTTAGCAATAGCTGCCCAGTCATTAGTTGGCTGTTGGCTGCTCACTGTTTAAATTTTAACTATTTGCCTGCTGACATAGAGTAAAAAAGATTTATCAACCTTTAGTTTAAGCTGTAGTTGTTGAATCAAATATAATTAAAGGGACATTGTAGGCACCCAGACCACTTCAGCCCATTGAAGTTGTCTGGGTGAAAACTCCCATCACCCTTAACCTTGAGCATGTAATTATTGCAGTTTTTATAAACTGCAAAAATTGCCTGCTAGGGTTAACTCCTCCTCTAGTGGCTGTCTACCAGACAGCCACTAGAGGGACTTCCGGGTTCTTAAAACCTGAAAAGTGTTTTAAACAAGCTGGACATCCTCACTGTATGCATTAAGACTTCCAGCGTCACCGGAATCCCATTGCCGCACATGCACATTAGGAGCGTGTGCGGAGCTGAGCCAGTACCGAGGGACATCGGAGATGGACCCAGGTAACTGACAGAAGGGGTTATTCACCCCTTCTGCAACTGCACCATGGGGGGGCCTTGACGAAGGGGGAAGCTATAGTGCCAGGTGTGAAAAACTACCTGGAAATCCTGTTATTATTTCTAAACCAAAGTTATTTTCTCCCTTTTATTCAGTAATTCTATCTACTGAATGTAGACCACGCTCTGGCTCATTATCTTCAAAGTAACCACAAATTTAAGTGCTCTCTCTGGGCAGCCACCGTTTGTATAAGCGAAAGAAACATGTTCTGGAAAACAGCGGCCATCTTGTCTACCCAACGCAGGCAGCGGTACTTAATGGTTGAGTGTCTTGAACTCCAAGCCGGACACAAGACCTCTCAAACAAGAGCTATCTCATGACCCATATTCTACCTCCCCATCTCATGCCCCCCATATTCTTCCCTCCTATCTCATGCGCCCTATATCCCATCCCATCGCATGCAATTTTATGTTCCCACCCTGTTATAGCCCCCCACATCCCTCCTTCCACAGGTCTTACTTGTCCTTCCTGCTGTGAAATGCCCCCATATCGTTCTCCTTCCATCAAATGACCTCCATAAGTCTCTTTTTTTACCCATAGACCCTGCATGTGCCCCCATCCTTGCCCTGCCCCCAAAAAACACAAAGATTGTAATGTTGCTTTGCTGGTTTCTGTGCAGGTCCCTGTGTGTGAAGAATCCGGGGTATGGTGTCATTTTATCTTCAAAAGAACGCTAAATGTGAGTTAAAACCAGATAACAAGCTAAACAGCCTTAAATCAGAGAGAGGAAATTTGGCGGAACAGACCTCGCCACGTGTTCTTGGAGGGGGCTGCTTGCCCGCCTCCTACCTACTGACTATGGCCCTGGGATATATGGCATTTGAAAACACTATTTGTGCCATGTGACAAAACTGGAGATTGTGCACAAATATGACTATTGTCCATATGTTTTATGATTCCCTTCGTTTGTTGCACTGTTCCCCATGTGTTTCATCTGTTGGTCCGGCTGGATAGACTACCAGACAAATTGTGGAGTAACTGGGTGGCCACCATTTTATGTATCAGAGGCACATGGTGAGAACAATCAATGAAGCACATGGTGAGTTTTAAACTACAGAACAGGGGACACATTTAACAGTAATTATTTTTCATATAGCTTGTATATGTTCTGCGGAATCTGCATTAAACCGTATCTTCCAAACTACTGAACAGACATGGGTAAATTTTGGATGTGTGGTTCACCCAGATCCACCCAGCAATTTTGTCTAAAATTCACAATTTGGTTTAATGTTCACAAGAATTCAGGGTTTAGTGAATAAACCCATCAAAACTCCTCTACAATAATGTTGTTAATGCAGCATCTATGGCAGGCTTCCCCAAACTCTGGCCCTCCAGATGCTGCTGAACTACAACTCCCATGATTCTATGAATGAAATAGATAGGCTGGAAATCATGGGAGTTGTAGTCCAGCAACATCTGGAGAGCCGGAGTTTAATAAACACAAACAATGTCCATAGTAAGTGATTTTACAACTGCTGAGAGCTGCAAAATGTATCTGCTAGACATTCGCAAACTGTGTGTTTCCCCGCATCGTGACTGAAACAGAAAGGTCTATTTGAAAACAGGAACTTTGTGGAAATGTTAGACAAGTCATCTCTTTCTTAGAATTTCTCACTGGCCAATTCTACATTTTATTAAATCAAGCAGCTGAGTTCAGGGCTAGATTAACAGGAGTAGTTCCAGAAGATTGGAAGTTAGCGAATGTTGTACCCATTCACAAGAAAGGTAGTAGGGAGGAGTCGGGCAACTATAGGCCAGTAAGCCTTACTTCAGTAGTGGGGAAAGTGATGGAAACCATGTTAAAGGATAGGATTGTTGAACATCTAAAATCACATGGATTTCAAGATCAGAGACAACATGGGTTTACTTCAGGGAGATCATTCCAAACTAATCTTATTGATTTTTTTGATTGGGTAACTAAAATAATAGATCAGGGTGGTGCAGTAGGCATTGCTTACCTAGATTTCAGTAAGGCTTTTGACACTGTTGCACATAGAAGGCTTATCAATAAACTGCAATCTTTAAGTTTGAATTCAAATATTGTTGAATGGGTAAGGCAGTGGCTGAGTAACAGGCAACAGAGGGTTGTAGTTAATGGAATATATTCGAAGCTTGGACTTGTCACCAGTGGGGTACCTCAGGGATCTGTACTTGGACCCATTCTCTTTAATATTTTTATTAGTGATATTGCAGAAGGTCTTGATGGTAAGGTATGTCTTTTGCTGATGATACTAAGATATGTAACAGGGTTGATGTTCCAGGAAGGATAAGCCAAATGACAAATGATTTAGGTAAACTAGAAAAATGGTCAGAATTGTGGCAACTGACATTTAATGTGGATAAGTGCAAGATAATGCATCTTAGACGTAAAAACCCAAGGGCAGAGTACAGAATATTTGATAGAGTCCTAACCGCAACATCTGAGGAAAGGGATTTAGGGGTGATTATTTCTGATGACTTAAAGGTAGGCAGACAATATAATAGAAAAACAAAAAGAAGGAAG
>OW240916.1:326973731-327026181 GCA_933207985.1 Pelobates cultripes
TATTACTATAAGGGGGATTATATCTACTAGCGACTGGGCGGCTACTGCTTCATGGGATGGGGTCTGTGACATACCAGGGGTGGCATTGTCCATCCCGTGCCCCCACCACTGGGCAATAAATAAATGAATGGGTGTGGACATTGCTGGTTACGGATGGGGTCTGTGACGTATCGGAGGTGGCATAGTCCATCCCGTGCCCCCACCATTGAGCATTAAAGAAATGAATAGGGGTGGACATTGCTGGTCATGGATTGGGGGGCGATTGTGATATAAGGGGGATTATGCGCCCCATCATTATATTTACTAGCGACTGGGCGGCTATTGCTTCATGGGATGGGGTCTGTGACATAGTCCATCCTGTGCCCCCACCACTGGGCATTAAATAAACAAATGGGGGTGGACATTGCTGGTTACGGATGGGGTCTGTGACATACCGGGGTGGCATAGTCCATCCCGTACCCCCACCACTGGGCATTAAAGAAATGAATGAGGGTGGACATTGCGGGTCACGGATGGGGGTGAGTGATATAAGGGGGGTGTCACGAACGCACCCTACTCCAAGAGTGTGAGTGACATAGTTGTGGTGGTGAAAGAGTTAAAGTTCACTATTTGTCTGCACTAGACCGTAAACAATGACAAAATCCCCCTTTTAACACCACCCACACTTAAACATAATAATATAACTATTACTATTTTAACACTGCCACCACCAAGACAATTTATAAATGGGTTGCCTTGGTCCCACAGGTAAATCAATAATAAAACCCACCAAATATTACATAATACAATACTTAAGGAATTGCAAAAATACGTGATTCTTAACCAGACAAAGGCAGAACTTACTAAATGAATGTTTATTATGAGCAAAAAATGGTCACAGTGAATATAATAATATATGATAAACAAATTATTTACACCAACAACAGATAAAAACAAAAAGGATAAAATACAGAAGTCCTAATTACTCACTTAGGTTTTCCAAGTACAACTTCTGTCCAGGGGGTCTCTGGCAAGGAAAGATGGTGACTCACTCAAAATTAGATCTTGGCCCCAAGCAAGTACACCAACACCCTTCAGGATCATTAGATATATACCCTGTGGTTTATCAAGTCTTGTTCAGGGGTGGAGTTAAGGCGTACCCATAGAAATACTAAGTGACTACCTCCTTTGTTCCAGAAAACAACAGGCCAAATATAAACTTTTGGTTTTATCTCCTCTACTGTACTTGCCACAGAAATAATAATTGCCTCTATGAATTTGTTATTATTTTCCCATTCCATAGACGTGTTGCACGCCCCACCCATGATCCACTAGGACAGACATCACAATTCCTGCCACACGGTTTAAGTTGTGCAACTCATGTTTAGGCTTAATTAAGAGATTGGGCTTGTCCCATTCCAAATATAATAAAAATAAGGCTTAATTATTAAACTGTGGGTAAGTATTAATGTTTCTCTTGGATAAAATACTGGAACACAAGGATCTTCATGAAACTAATCCCATTACCATATCAAATGATTGAACTATCCTTTACAAGGTACATGCCAAATGGATGAAGAGACATTCAGACTTTTTCCAAGTGTAGAACCTCACACCTTGCAGAGCCTTAATTACTTCACATCCATATAGTAAAATCCTTTTCACATTGCTATGCCATTCACACTACCCCTTCTGTCATCTGACCTCTGTGGGGGTCCCAGCTTCAAAAGATGTAACCCCTTTTGACCTCAACAATACCATCTCTGTAATTTGTGCCATTTACTACACAAATTACATTAAAGGATAATATTTCATAGTTTAATAATAAATTATGCACCCTTGCCGGGACAGGGAGACCTTATATTCATTCTGAGTTTAAATTTTCATACTTACAGCTAACTCCAATTCCTACCACGGCCGTCAGCAGCACGAGGTTCACCACAAACAGAATCCAAATCACACAAACTTTATAACGAAAACCTGGAATATAAGTGTAACGAAATCCTGTTTTAAACAGACTCAGAGAAACCGCATTTTGGTTATTTATTCGTATGTGTGGCTATTTTGTGCAATTGCAATAAACTGAACAAACTACAGAATCACCCGACCTCCCATTGAGGTCGTGTGCAGCTCATTTACCACCCAGATCTTGCGGTTAACCGCAGGGTAATTGAGGAAAGGCTTGGTGGTCCACGTTCGTTTGCTGAACACGTGGCGGTCGCCATTTTAAATCGTCGAACACTCAGCGGTAGATGGCGGTGATTCTCTGGAACTATTTTCGGACACTTATTTAGCCGAACACCGCTGGCGCATACCATGTTCCCCGTTCATACGGCTACAAACTCATGAATACCTGGAACACTTTACCATTCAGGACTTTTATACTATACGAGATAGACCGACCCCAGGTAGCTACAGTTATGGAACTCTGTACGGATGGAATCTCGCGAACAACCGGTGAATTAAAACTTAATTTGACGATATTGAGAACTGTGTTCGTGGGATCTGAGCGCCATTCGACTATAATGTGCGCTCAGATCCAAGCTATCTGGGGTATGTGGGACTTAGAGTCTACATACAAGTTATAGATTTTAATACTGTTTTATGAAAATATAAAAAGGACATGTTTTCTCTACCTGGAGATAATTAGGGTCTCTCCCACCACTTAAGTTAATTATCTCCAGGATAGAAAGTAGGGATTCACCTATACAAAGGGGTTTATACCTGAGCCACTGTGATTGGCTACTGTATTTCTTTTGTCCCAGTCTTCCATCTGGTCCCCTAGGGGAGTCCCACCAGGTGGGAGACCTGCATAAATACCGAGCAGGTAGCCCTCATTAAATCAGATCGTTTTACCCCTTCATGAAGTCTCGACTCATGTTTGGGGGATTGGGAGCTATAATCACTACTTTACTCTACTTCAGCTTTGATTTTGGGAGAAGCTACAGGGATCAGTACTACACGAATAGCAGGATCCTTTACAATAAGTCATTACATTCAGCTGAGAATTTACATTTACAACAGAGTCTGACTCTCATCACAAGGTCTGAATTTCAAACGATTCATATATAATTACACGTAATTAGATATTGGTATATATTAAGTTGAGTCTGTATAAAGCTGGTGAAATCACAATACATTACCTTCAATATTTATTACACTATATAGGGAACATCGAGTATTTGTGTATTTTATAATGTTTTCCATAGTTTTTGTGATTTTGTAATGTTTTATATAGTATTTGTGTATTATGCAATGTTTTATCCAGTATTGTGTATTTTGTAATGTTTTATAAAGTATTTGTGTATTTTGTAATGTTTTATACAGTATTAGTGATTTGTAATGTTTTATTTAGTATTTGTGATTTTATAATGTTTTATACAGTATTAGTGATTTATAATGGTTTATATAGTATTTGTGTATTTTATAATGTTTTAGACAGGATTTGTATTTTATAATGTTTTATTTAGTATTTGTGATTTTATAATGTTTTATATAGTATTAGTGATTTATAATGTTTTATAAAGTATTTGTGTATTTTATAATGTTTTATACAGTATTTGTATTTTATAATGTTTTATATAGTATTAGTGATTTATAATGTTTTATAAAGTATTTGTGTATTTTGTAATGTTTTATACAGTATTTGTGAATTGTATTTTGTAACATTGTACACATTGTGTATTTGCAGATGTATTATATTGTTTGTGAGTTTATTTTTTAAATGTTTTTTTTGATGATGCTCAGAATTAGCATCTACATTGTATTTATTTAAAATGCTGGAATGCTAGAATGAAAAAAAATAACAACAACAACCATACAAATTTGAAATATGAAATATGATACAATCTTATATTTGTGTATTTTGTAATGTTTTATACAGTATTTGTATTTTATAATGTTTTGTTTAGTATTTGTGATTTTGTAATGTTTTATACAGTATTAGTGATATCGTAATGTTTTATAAAGTATTTATGATTTCGTAATGTTTTATAAAGTATTTGTGTATTTTGTAATGTTTTATACAGTATTTGTGAATTGTATTTTGTAACATTGTACACATTGTGTACTTGCAGATGTATTATATTGTTTGTGAGTTTATTTTTTAAATGTTTTCTTGATGATGCTCAGAATTAGCATCTATATTGTATTTATTTAAAATGCTCATTGGAATGAAAAAAAAATACAAATTTGAAATATATGATACAATCTTATATATACTTACATAGTTACATAGCTGAAAATAGACTTTTGTCAATCAAGTTCAGCCTTCCTCACATATGTTTTTGCTGTTGATCCAAAAGAAGGCAAAAACCTAGTCTGTAGCGCTTCCAATTTTGAAACAAAAATTCCTTCTTGACCCCAAAATAGCAGTCAGATGTCTCCTTGGATCAAGCAGCTATTACCCCACTAATTAGAAATTATATCTGTAACGGAACCGCTGGCACCTCCCGACCGGGTACCTTCCGCTGACGGATGCTCCTAGTGCTTTCCGAGGATTCCAAGCACTCTGCCTGACACCATAACCACTGCAGGCCCCACGAACCGCCGCAGCTTGGCTGAAGTCTCGCGGTCTCCACCCACTCTGGACCCAAGACCAGGGTCCAGCTTCCAGTAAGTCGACCTCTCTTCGAATTCCAGAGAGCAGGAACAGGAACAAGCTCTTAGCAGAGCTTAGTGATTATACCCTGGGGAGTATAGTGATTATAGCAATCCCCAGAGTGTAGTTCTCCAATCCCCCAAACATGAGCCAAGGCTTCAAGAAAGGTACAAGATGATCTGATTTTAATGACCACACACTGGCTTTTATGCAAGTCCCCATGCAAGGGGACATCCCACAGGGTGGGACACAGTACAACCAATCATTTATAGGCAAACCGTAAAACACACCCAGCACCAACATAGAATCCCTCCCTTCTGCCTGTGATATAATTACTGAACACAATGGGTTAATGTAATTTATCACAGGCAGGAAAAATACACTTTTTATACATATACTGTAACTTTAAAAATATGCATCATATTCACAACACAAAACTTACATATTATTAATCAGCATACTTTAAATATAAACATACCCAAAAATCATACAAATCCCCCAAGTAGATAAAAAGTTAGCTGGGAGTCCTTTATGACCGACCGCAAGCACATTTTCATGCCCAAAACAGTTCCAGAGAATCAGGCTGTGCGGTAGGTCTATTTCCCATGTTAAAGTCAGTTCAAACAGACGAACGACAGCCATTCGAATTGTCGAACTGTCGAATGAACTGTTGAATGGCGTTCGAACTGTCGAATGCATTGAAGTCTGGAGAAAGTAAAACTTCAGCTGAATTAAAGATGGACGCCGCCACGTGTTCGTTTGTCGAATGGCGGACCCCCAGCGTTCGGCAATTTACCTACAGCAGGCTCCCAGCCTGGGAGGTAAATTGCCTGCACACTTCCACTTCTGGGTGGTCCTCCTGTGTGGTACCTGGTTCAGTAAGCTCCATTTACTGAACCAAGTGGGAGAAAGCGATAGACAAAGTATTTGAAAGGTCTGGGGACATAGTCTTAAAGGGGCATTGTCACACAAAGTCTCAATATATCCCCAGATGGTTCTTAAAGGGCCAGCATGGTCCAATACAAGTCCATAAACCACAATGCAGTTCTTAAAGGGCCAGCAGCAGCACAATTTAAATCCATTAGCCCAAATAATGTTTGTAAAGGGCCATACAACCCAGGGCCATAGTCATGAGGCAGGAGGCTGGCACTCAGGCTCCTCCAACAGCCAGGTGCAAAGGGCAACTTGTCACCTAAAAATCTAGTGACAAAAGGCATTTCGTCACTATATCCCTGTATGTTATGTTTTTGCAAGTATTTATACAATTGCAGTTTAAACATCTCTATGGACTCTGAAAAAAACACCTCTTCCGGCAGAGAATTCCATAACTATATTGTTCTTACTGTAAAAAAAAACTTTTCTTTGTCTTAGATGAAATCTCCTTTCTTCCAGCCTAAATGTGTTACCTCGTGTCTTATGTATAGCCCTGTTTATGAATAGATTTCCAGATAATGGTTTGTACTGGCCCCGAATATATTTGTATAATGTTATCATATCCCCTCTGAGGCACCGTTTTTCCAAACTAAAGAGATTTACATTTTTTAACCTTTCTTCGTAACTAAAATGCTCCATTCCTTTTATCAATTTTGTAGCCCGTCTCTGCACTTTTTCTAGTGCCATGATATCCTTCTTTAGAACAGGCGCCCAAAATTGCACAGCATATTCAAGGTTTGGTCTTACCAACGATTTATAAAAAGGAAAAATTATATTTTCATCCCGAGAATTTATGCCCCTATTTATACATGACAAAACCTTACTGGCCTTAGTAACTGCAGATTGACGTTGCATATTGCTGCCTAATTTGTTGTCTATAACAATTCCCAAATCCTTCTCGTGTGTGGTTATCCCTAGTTCACTACCATTTAGGGTGTAAGTTACTTTTGCATTCTTGACCCCAAAGTGCATAACTTTGCATTTCTCTACGTAAAATTTAATTTGCCATTTTAGTGTCTAGTCCCCCAATGTATCCAAATGTCTCTGCAGCAAAGCAATATCCTGCTCACATTTAATTACTTTACAAAGTTTTGTGTCATCTGCAAACACTGATACATGGCTTTCAATGCCTATTTCAAGATCATTTATAAATATGTTAAATAGAAGTGGTCCCAAAACAGAACCCTGAGGGACACCACTTACCACTTTTGTCCAGCCTGAAAATGTATCCTGTACTCTATCATTAAGCCAATGTTCTACCCAAGAACAAGAATATTCATCTAGACCAATTTCTTTTAGTTTGAAGACTAACCTGTTGTGAGGAACCGTATCAAATGCCTTGGCAAAATCCAAGTAGATCACATCCACTGCAACAACCTGATCTATACTTCTACTTACTTCTTCATAGAATGCAATTAGGTTAGTTTGACATGACCTGTGCTTCATAAAACCATGCTGATTATTGCTAATAATACAGTTCTTCCCAATGAATTCCTGAATATTATCCCTTAATAGCCATTCAAATAATTTCCCAGTCACAGAAGTTAAGCTCACAGGTCTATAATTTCTAAAATAAATGTGGTTAGTGTGCTAACATAAATAAAATAGGCTGATTGACAGATGGACTGACAACCAGACAGATAGGCAGACAATTAATTTAACAAACATCAGTAACTCTTTGATTTACAGTACTCTTATTACCTTAGAATAACTCTGTGTGTGGCAATACCACTGGAGTAGCCAGACACCCAGGGAGTAGTTAAATACCCCTGCAATAGCCAGATATCACTGGAGTAATAAGACACCCCTGGAGTAGTTAAATACCCCTGCAATAGCCAGATATCACTGGAGTAATAAGACACCCAGGGAGTAGTTAAATACCCCTGGAATAGCCAGATATCACTGGAGTAATAAGACACCCCTGGAGTAGTTAAATACCCCTGGAGTAGTCAGATATCACTGGAGTAGCCAGACACCCAGGGAGTAGTTAAATACCCCTGGAATAGCCAGATATCACTGGAGTAGCCAGACACCCAGGGAGTAGTTAAATACCCCTGGAATAGCCAGATATCACTGGAGTAATAAGACACCCCTGGAGTAGTTAAATACCCCTGCAATAGCCAGATATCACTGGAGTAATAAGACACCCCTGGAGTAGTTAAATACCCCTGGAATAGCCAGATATCACTGGAGTAATAAGACACCCCTGGAGTAGTTAAATACCCCTGGAGTAGTCAGATATCACTGGAGTGGTAAGATACCCCATAGACTATTCAGAAACCTTTGGAATAGTTAGATACCCCTGAAGTAGTCAGTCAGATATCCCTGTAATAGTAAAATACCCCTGGAATAGTTATATACTCCTGGAGTAGTCAGATACCCCTTATGTAGTCAGATATCCCAGGAGTAGTTATATACCCCCAGAGTAGTAAGATAGCCATAGAGTAGTTAGATACTCCTGGAGTACTAGAATACCCCTGAGGTAGTACGATACCCATGCACTAGTAGGCTATCCTAGAGTACAACTATAGAGTAGTTACTTACCCCTTGAGTAGTTACTTACCCCCGGATTAGTAATATTCCTGGAGTTGTTAGATACCAATGAAGTAGTACGATATCCCTGGAGTATCAAGATACCCCTGGAGTAGTTAGATACTACTGGTGTAGATAGATATCCCTGGAGTAATAAGATATTCCTGTAGTAAGATACATCTGGGGTAGAAACCCCTGGAATAGTTAGATACCTCTGGAGTAGTCAGATACCCATGGAGTACTAGGATACCCCTGGAGTAGTAGGTTACCCCTGGAGTAGTAAGAATTCCTAAAGTGGTTAGATACCATGGAATATTAAAAAAAACCCTTGAGTAGTAGGCTACCCCTGGCATAGTTAGATATCCCTGAGGTAGTTAGATACATGTGGAGTAGATAGATACCCCTGGGGTAGCCAGACACCCCTGGAATAGTCAGATACCCCTGGAGTAGTTAGAAATCACTGGAGTAGTAGGATACCCCTGGAGTAGAGGTTACCTCTAGAATAGTAAGATACTCCTGGAGTAGTTAGATACCCCTGGAATACAGCTGGAATACAGCTGGAGTAGTTAAATACCCCTGGAATAGTAAGATACCCCTAGAGTAGTAGGATACTGTGGAGCATGTAACATTAAGTCTTCATGTAGGATATATGGCAGCAACTCTATGCATCATGTTACGGTACCTCTCTGTGTGTTAGGACTCCTGGCGTGCTGTGATGCTGTGTCAGGAAGCTCTTGTTCATATCTCTCAGTTGAGCCGTCTCTTTGGAGATGTCCTAGTTGTTGGACAATGGACTTTGCGTTAGATCAAATAAAAACTAAAAGTAAATGCTAGTCTAGATTTATAATAATGTTTAGCTGATTGATATTTTCATATAAAAATATATGGCTGAATAACTGGTCATGGGGCTTGTTTTATTTGTTATTAGTGTGTTGGTGTCTTAGGAACTGCTCTGACTACGAGTGAGCCAGAATCTGCTTTTTCTGATCACCTACTCAGTGTGTTCTGAAAATGGAAGTGTGACAGGATACCCCATCATTTGTGTTAGTCCTCTTCAGCCCAGCAAACTGTTCCCTTCTTGATTAATTTCTCCGTGCCCCCTGTTCATTTCCCGAACGGAGATTCATATTCCCCTTTTTATACTCCCGAAACCTACACCACCCCTGGCTCAAAAACTTCAAAGAAGGTTGTTAACTCAAGTGCTCTCCCTGGGAGGCCAACATTCGTATGACCGAATACACGTGTTCTTAGGAATGTCTTCCATCTTGTCTGCCAAATGCAGGTAGCGGTACTTTCTCATAGATCGCATGGAACTAAATTCGGAAACTACAACTCATGAATCATGGTGAACTTGTACCGCCACCTGCTCCTCCTACAGACAAGCCAGGAGAGTACTCTTCAGGGAGAAGGCTCAGTAAAATACAAGGAACATTTGCTCCCTAAGAGCCAGGGGGAACATTCCGTTGTGTTCGTGCTGGAGCTTCCGAAAGTTGACCAGCCGCTGCCTCTTTCTCCCTGGAATGGTTTTGGGCTACAACCTTGTGGACGTCCTGTCAAAACTTTACCCCAGTGACGATTCCACTACATCGAACGGATCTGAGTGCTATTTGGACAACTTGGGTTTTCGGATCCAGGTTGTCCTGGGATATAGGATATGTGGGGTCCCTCCGTAGATTTAATGGGGTTAGGGGGTGTTGTTGTGTAAAATCTGTATGCATCCCTGTAACTGGTAGATTATTGAATTACCAGGCTTTTGACTCAATTATCTCCTGGGAGGAGTTTGTGTTGTTCTGTATGGAGACCCCATAGGGTCTCTGTGAATAGTGAATAGATCTACTCCCAACATTAAGTCTTGACTAATGTATGGAAGGGGAAGTTATACCAACAATAATCACTACTGCATCTGGATAGAGCTATTTCACACTGGGAAAGGGAACCCGTGGCGGTGATCCTCTGGTGGCCCACCACAGGAAGGTTATATTCCATTATTATTTTGATCATATTTATTATGGTGATCGGAATGAGCAAAGATATCTGAGACAGAGAGGGGTATTCTTTATATACACCCCACTTATTAACCCTTAATAGGGAACACATGGGATGGGCGGCAGCATTGTAACAAGGCTGTGGGATACAAAGTAAATACAAAAAGAGAAGTCCTGCACTCACTCCCATCACTACTGGGCCGGCAGCACTGTCAGCATGAAGGGAGCGATTAGATGAACCTGTACTCTGTTTGAACCAAAGAAAAGAAAAAGTTACCTGTGCTCTCTCCTTAATAGGGGACATCCCATGTGTTCCCTGTTAAGGGTTAATAGGTATATAGGGGTGTATATAAAAAATACCCCTCTCTGTCTCATTAGAGATATCTTTGCCAGAAGCTCAAGGAAGCAGGCTAAAGGGTCAGTGTTAGAACCCGCTTAGGGGGGTCTGCCTTGACGTTGGCAGGCGGGCATTCCCTCCAATGGCCATTGGAGCAACTAAGTGACCTCCATTTGTCTAAATATACATAGGGATTAGGTAGAGAGCGCAGGTAACTTTTTTCTTTTCTTTGGTTTTTACTATATATTGGGGTTGATGTGTACTGTAGTCATTGCTGCCGGCCCAGTGGTGATGGGAGTGAGCGCAGGACTTCTCTTTTTGTATCTGTACTCTGTTTGCAAGACTCAGTCAGGGTGAGATGGTCAGACTATTTGTGTGGTTATATTATAACCATTTGTATTCAGTGAGCCCCAGTCCGCCATTTAATGTCAGCACTTTAGACTTGCGACAGAATGGGCAATCATTCACCCTGTACATCACACAGTTTGTCCTACATTACATGTGACATTACAATTGGGGTCTAATTCACTTCATTTCCTGTGAGCAGGCAATAATAAACCAGGTTAGAAAGATTTGCAGCTCTCTAAATTAGAGAAACAATGCACATCATAATTTATTTTCTAATCAGTTGTGACTTACTAACGGAAACATTATTACAAATTATGCTCCAATATGTACATTTCCTATCGTATCTTACGTCTCATGACCGGCAAATCCCGAACGGTAATGGTGAAGCATTTAGAAATATTGTCCAAAATGAATATTGTATTCGGTGCAGAGCAGAGCTCTGAATTACTTATAAAACGGGCAGCTATTTATATTGTCTATTTATAATATCTATCTGATTTTATATGATCTTAATATTAAATCATGTAATATAGATAAATATGGGCAAAAAAAAAATCTACATGTTTATAATAATATTAATTTGAAATATAAAATCATTTTATTCATTAAAACAGAAATCCTTTTTAAAAGATGTATATTTTGCAGGTTATAGCTGGGTGATTATCTGACGAACGATCTGGCTTAATGTGGTCATTGTAGCTACGAAAGAGCGGCATTTGAGCGCTCTGGATTTCTAGAATAAACCAAAACAGATGTATTTATGAGATAAACATTTTAGAATTTTTTAGGTATTAAATTTGATATATTTGCTGCAGAATTTTATATATTTCGGCTTTACTGCTAAACTCTTCAAAGTGTGTGAATGAATATAAATAGATAAACATGGGTAAACATAAAAAGTCAAACAACGCCGAAGGAGATTATTTTCCCCGTCTGACACAGTAACGGTCAGCGCTTTGTAATCTTGCATAGCATAAAAAGACATAATGCATTTTATTCCTTTCCATTTAGTGGACTGTGGACTGGAGCAATTGTACTGTATATTTATTAAATGGAGAGAACAAACAGGAGAAAAATTAATATAATCACAATAAACTAATAACAAATTAAAAAACATAATTAAAATTGCAAAATTATTATTAGTGGGATTTAGGAAAAGAGAGTAATAGCTGTAAAGGGTTAACCAAAAACAGTATTCGTTCTGATAAAACAAAGTTTGGTGAAAAAACAAAACCATGATTTGTCTAAAAACAAACAAAACACTCAAAACTGTGTTTTAAAGAGTCTTATCAATGAGTGAGGGGGTTAAATGTGAGGAAATAGTTCTTATTCTGTAAGATTTCTATCAATCTATTTTCTTATATATTGCTTTTTATTGTCCTTCTCGGTTGCTTTGCCATGTTTGGAGTTTTTGGACTTTATATTTAAGTTCATGCTGTGTGTACATTAATAGAGCCATATAGTTAGTTATGGAATTCGTGTGAATTTATTTAATATATTGCTGACTCTCTCACCTTAGAATGAATCCCCCCATCCCCATAAGTCAAGGACGTTCTGCCCTGTGTTCACTATATCCAGCTATGCGCTCAGGTAACACAGTATACTTCACCTGTGTGAGGATCCTTGGAATGGGTCCCTGATAACTTCAACTGCGCATACGTTACCGAATCAGCCATCATCTCGCTCTGATTGTAAACTGCAAAGAAGGTGCTACTTTTAACCTGAGGTCTTCACAAAGGAAAATATGACAAATGAAACACTTCCTTGTAAAGTCAGAGGCCGGATACTACCATGTGTCTATAGATTCTGTGCCTTTTGTTAATGTCATATACATTTACTAAAAGCATTGTTTGATTCAATCTTAAGTTTCTGTTTGTTATAATGCAAGCGTGTGAAATTTTATAGCGGTTTGTTTTTCTAACACTTTTACCAGCAATGCAGAAATTTAGTTGCCACAGCCCCAACCACGCTTCTAGTCTCCCTGCCCCTCCCCTGTTAATAAAGGCTGTATACCGTGTGTATTTGGCATGTTTGCTCTCCTAGAACTGTCAAGTATGTGCACCCCAACATACTTAACCCCTTAAGGACACATGACGGAAATATTCCATCATGATACCCTTTTATTCCAGAAGTTGTCTCCTTAAGGGGTTAAACTTACGCAAACACGCACACCCGCACTACTGTACACTAAAACACATGTACATCCACACTACTAAACACTGAAATACACATACACCTACATACCAAACACTAAAATACATGTTCCCTCACACACTACCAAACACTAATACAAATGCACACCCGCACTACTGAACACTAAAACACATGTACATCAACACTACCAAACACTAAAATACACATACATCCACACTACCAAACACTAATACAAACGTACACCCATACTACAAAAACACAAAAACACATGCACTCACACCATGAAACATTAAAGCACACATACACCCACACTGCCAAACACTAAAATACACATACACCGATACTACTAAACACTAATACAAATGTACACCCACACTACTGAACACAAACACATGTACTGTGGCGGAACAGACCTCGCCACGTGTTCTTGGAGGGGGCTGCTTGTCCGCCTCCTACCTTCTGACTATGGCCCTGGGATATATGGCATTTGAAAACACTATTTGTGCCCTGTGACAAAACTGGAGATTGTGCACAAATATGACTATTGCCCATATTTTTTATGAATCCCTTCGTTTGTTGCACTGTTCCCCATGTGTTTCATCTGTTGGTTCGGCTGGACAGACTACCAGACAAACTGTGGAGTTACTGGGTGGCCACCATTTCATGTATCAGAGGCACATGGTGAGAACAATGGATGAAGCACATGGTGAGAACAATGGATGGTGGCCATTTTAACTCACAGATACCGTTTGGACTTTTCTACACGGTGCCATCTCGTCGGTATTTGGTGCCCGAAGACATTGTGCAGTAGTTTTAAACTATATAACAGGGGACACATTATACAGTTATTATTTTTCATATAGCCTGTATATGTTCTGCGTAATCTGCATTAAACGGAATCTTTCAAACTACGGAACGGATCTGGGTGAATGTTTTGGGGTCCCTGTGATATGTTTTATAATTCTGTATATTTTCTGCCTGTGATAATTAAGTTAGTCTATTGTCTTGATATAATTGTATCACAGGCAGAGGGGAGGATTTCTGCTGGGAGTGGTTTACTTTATTGTACATGTTGTAATGTTTCTATTGGTTCTTCTGAAAAACCCCGTGGGCGGTCCTGTATGTGTAAGACCTCCATAAAAGAAGGCCCTTTGGTGATAATTAAACACAGATCTTCTTGACCCTCAACACGTAGTCTTGTCTCGTGATTGGAGGGAACTGATATATCACACTGGGGGCTGCTATGCTCTGCATACTCCTCTGAGCTTTAATCACTTAGCTCTTTTTAGAGCTTGGTCCTGATATGCCCTCCTGGAGGAGAGGTCTTCACCACACGGTCCTGGAGGACAGAAGCTGATCCAGGGTGGAAGGAAGACGGCGAGACTCCAGTTAAGCTACGGCGGTTGTGGAGTCTGTGGTGGTTGTGGTGTCCAGTGCGGTGCTTGTGGTCCTCGGCGCAAGCTAGGAAGCGTCCATCAACGTAAGGTACTCGGTCGGAGTACGGGGTGGTCCATTACATGTACACCCACACTATCAAACACTAATACAAACGTACACCCACACACTACCAAACACTAATACACACGTACACCCATGTGACGAATTGGACCTCGTCATGGGTTCTTGGAGGGGCATACTTGCCAGCCACTTGCCCTGTGACTATGGCCCCTGTGTTAAAACCTATCTGAAAACACTATTTGTGCCTGTTGGAACTTATAACAGGAACAATTTGAACTTTCGAATTGGCACTTTGAACTCCCGAACTCCCAAACTCCCGAAAGCCATTTGAAGTGCCATTCGACCACGTGGTGATGGCCATCTTGTTCGCATGGACCAAAACTGTGAATAGACTTCAGGGGTCCTTAGCTACGACGCTATGGAACTATTTTTGGCTATTTGACCATGCCTGCAGTCAGTAAAAACTATGACTTCCATAAAATGTTTAAACCCCTTAACTGATCTGGGTGATTTTTGGATATACAATGTGAAGGCAGATAAGAACCATTCGGCCCATCTAGTCTGCCCAATAATATATGTTGGTCACCCAGATCAGGGCTATCAGGGGATGTGACTTTATGAGGATTTTATGTGTTTTAAGGCATTTTGTTTTTTTTTGTAAAAATATGTGTTTTTTGTGCGTGGAGATAGTTGAGTTTAGTATAGTGCTTGACTCAATTATCTGAAAAATAATAAAGATAATCTCCAACTAGGGAGATCTGAGGGTGCTGGCAAAAAATATATAAATGGACAACATTTAAAGAAACATGAAATAGACTAGCTAGTATGGAGAGCTATTTGAGGGGGGGGAGGGAAGGGAACATTTGACATATAAGTTCCAAAAATACCATCAAGTGAGAAATTGGATAAAGACCTTTATTTAATCCTTCATTAAAGTAACCAAAAGACCAAAGGACACTATACTGAACCCCCTCAAATAGCTAGTGTAAAGGTAAAGATAATACTGTTGATTTAACTTATAGAATAGTCCAATTGACTGATATTGTCAATGGGACTTGAAAAGTAGAAACAGAACGGTTAGGCTAATAACCTTCAAAAGAGTTGTAATAAGGCAAAGTGCCTCTTAATAAATAGAGGTAGGGATAAAGAGGCAAGGAGAGAGTAGATATAGTTAAGTATAGGAGCTGAGTATTGTAGATGCCCCAGAAAAACTACCCAAAGTGATATGAAGGACCCCTTGTCTCAGAGGTACTAGACTGCTAAGCAGAAAATTGACACCAAGTGCCGTCTATATAAAAGCCTCAAAACTAATCCCTAATCTCCTATAACACCTTCATGGGTGTTCTAAGCTAGCACTCACTGTCTGAGGTATCGATATCCACCTAATGCATCCACACCATAACTAGCTAGGAGCAAACAAAAAAGGTAAGGCTTGGTCTAAATACCCAGTGAAAATAATAAAGTGAAGTGTAGTGAAACATGCTGAACTCCCGCCGGGGGTCGCGTAACTAGTTAGCATGGAGACACGGAAAGGATTGACAGATTGATCGCTCTTTCTTGATTCTGTGGTTGGTGGTGCATGGCCGTTCTTAGTTGGTGGAGCGATTTGTCTGGTTAATTCTGATAACGAACGCACAGCACATATTCTGCCAGCTACCTCGCGGCTAACTTTTAAAGCCGCGGCAAGTGTATTTTCACTCAAATTTTCGCCGGCGGACATTTTTAACAATGCTTTTGCGCCCTTTTCTTCCAAGACACACCCACTCCGTCCCTTGAATCGGAGTTGGTGTCCAGTTTTGTGGAGGACGGTCCCCTTTTTCTCTTGCTCCCATAACTTTGATAATAATCTAGTGAGTACTACTAATTGCCTGCTTTTATCAATAACCTGTGTTCTAAAGTTCCTTGCTGGGTTACTTAACCCTGCTTACCTCTTGTGATTAAAGTTGCCTTTACCAATTTTGCCTGTTATTTTAATTGCAATATGCAGTCCTCTAGTGACTTGCCTGGTCCCTCAGGGACACAAGCTAACCCTCAAACTGCCTTGGGTATTCCCCCTGTAGCTTCTGGGGATGAGGTGGATTTCCCAGCATCAGAGGAAATCCAAGCCATCATGCATACTACTGTGTCCAAGTCTGTATCCAAAGCCTTGGCATCTGCCATGGACATTATGTCCTCCTCTATCTCCAAATCATTTACCCAAGCACTAATACAGGCCCAATTAATGGTCCCTCCGACCACTATGCCAGTCGCGATACCATCCGTTTCTCAACCCCCACGCCCCGCCGCAAAGCCTCGGCTAAAGTGAAGCACTCCTCCAAACTAATGATGGACAGCATAACACCTGTCATAGATGGCACAAATATTGAACCACCGTGCAAAAGAGCCTCTAGCCGGGCAAAAGCGGCTAGACACTGGAAGTGGGCTAAAGCCCAGCCTGATACCACTGAGTCAGAACTCCTACCCTAGACTCAGATCAGTCTAATGATTTGTCCGACTTAGATTTGGAGTACGGAATGATTGAGGAATGTAATCTCTCCACTAAAATACTTATCACTAGCACATCCAGTTCTGACTTAAACAAAGAGGGTAAAATCCTTAACCCGCAGGGTGAACCGTTGTTCGAACCCGATGACTTACGTCACCTCCGCTCTGCAGAATAGTCACCGGTTGAGCATGTGGCACAATACGTCGCATCCCGGGCCTGGAAGCCTTTGGACAAGGCAACACGTAATAAGCTAAGGGCTGAATGCCCATGTCCCACCGTACCAGACGAGGTCCCCAGGTTGACCCCAAAATCATACAATTTTTAAGTAAAACCGGTTGAAAACCTAAGAAAGGTTTAGACTTTTCACTCTATAATTGCCAAGATAAAGTCTTGGATATTTTAGGTCCAGCGACCAACATTTTTGAAGCCATGGAGGAATTCTTGGCTCAAGGCGAAGCCTTAGATCGCCTCACTATTAGAGGTTGGATTCAGAGAGTGATATGCCTCATAGGCAATGCCAATACCGCTCTTGCTACAAAGGGTATCTTTTTGGAGAGTCTTTTGTAAAAAGACCTGGGCTCCTATGTCCAGACATTAATGGCCTTAGACAAGGCACAATCAAATAAAAAACGGGTGTTCCACCCAAAGGTTTTTGTTGGGACCGGCAGAGCAAGGGGCCGTCTGTCCGGCAGAGTCACTAGAGGTTCGCGCACGAACCGAGGCTCCTATATGGGGAGTCCCCCCTTTCCTGACCAGAGGTGCTCTCCGACCTTCTTCCCCCAATGAGGCAGACCTTGGGTGTCGAAAGGTGCATGAGGCACTCCTTCCGGAAGACGTCCTTACGGTAAACTACCTTTCTCAATTTTCACATGTGGCGATAGGGGGCAGACTCACACATTTTTCCCATGTCTGGGCTCTAGGATATAGATAATAGATTTTGTATCCCTGCCTACTCAACTCTCCCCACCCATGGAGATTGTTTTTTCCCCAATAGACATGACCCTCGTGTCCGAGGAAATTCGAGACCTGGCACTCAAAGGTGCTATCCAAGAAATACCGATGTATACCCCGTGTTTTGTGAGCAACCTATTTATTGTCCCCAAGAAAGGTGGCGGATCCCGCCCAGTTATCAATCTCAAACACTTAAACACCTACGTAACCTACCATCACTTCAAGATGGAAGGCATTCATTGCCTATGAGATTTGCTCCAGCCAGCGGACTGGATGGTCAAACTCGACCTAAGAGACGCTTACCTCACGGTAACCATTGCACAGGTACACCAAAATTTCCTGCAATTCACATGGCAAGGAAGTAAGTGGCGGTTCCGCTGCCTTCCCTTCGGTCTCTCTTCCGCACCTTGGTGTTTCACCAAGCTCATTCAGCCCGTCATCGCTCTCCTACGCAGTCGGGGGATTTGTCTAATCATATACTAAGAGGACATCCTGCTGTTATCCCAGTCAGTATCACTACTTCATATTCAACTCAGTTGGACCACAACCTTGCTACAGAATTTAGGCTTCATTATAAATTGGGAAAAATCCATCTTAGTCCACACTCAACAAATAGAGTTCCTAGGACTCTTGGTGGACGCAAACCTTGTATTTACCAACATCCAAAATGAGAAATATCAAGAAAGAGATAAGACGAGTTCTTACCTCTCTGCAAATATCTCTCAAACATCTGGCCCGCGGTATCAGGCTCCTAGCAGCCTCCATACAGGCCATATTTCCAGGCCCCCTTCATTACAGAGCCCTCCAGCGCCTACAGGCGTTATACCTCAGAGGCGGCGCCTAATTCGAGGATACTCTGACTCTAGACACAGAAGCAAAAAAAGAACTCCACTGGTGGCTCCTACACATGGAGGCGTGGAACAGCAGAGTCATCTTCGGCTCGGCCCCAGATGTGGTCATAGAGTCGGATGCAAGCTCTTACGGTTGAGGTGCGCGCTGCAGAGATATCTCCACAGGTGGACGATGGTCAGAAGCGGAATCCACGCTGCATATAAATTGCCTAGAACTCCTAGCAGGGTTCTTTGTGATTCGCAGCCTCTCCCCGACACTGTCCCAGTGTTCAATCTTATTGAAGATGGACAACATATCGGCTGTCCGTTATATCAACCACCTCATTGGCACGAGATCCAAAATTCTAGCGACTTTGGCTCAAGACTTTTGGCAGTTTTGTCTGCAACACAACATCAAGGCGGAATATTTGCCGGGGTTGTTCAACACTACGGTAGATTGGTACTCCCGCCACCTGTGGGATTCCAGTGACTGGCACCTCGATCCCCAAATCTTCCAGCGCATTTGGGATCTTTGGGGTCCTCTGGCAATAGACTTATTTGCCTCTCGCTTGAATACCCAACTTCTGACCTTCTTCAGTTGGAGGCCAGACCCTACGGCTTCGGCTATGAATGCATTCTCCCAAGACTGGTCAACCACCAGGAACTATGCATTCCCTCCATTCGCCCTCATCCCTCGTTGCCTCCTCCATCTACGGCGCCAATTGGGCTGCCTGGTTATAATAACCCCCCTATGGCCGTCGCAGCCTTGGATTCCTCCTCTGCTGGAGATGACAATAGATCACCCATTGCTCCTCCCGGGTGCCCAATCTCTCCTACGGGACCTCGATGGGACTCTCCACCCCCGATCCTTCAGGGTCTCCTCCGCCTCATGGCGTGGTTGATTTCCGTGGACCCTGGTCAATCGAGGGAGTTTCGCAATCGACTCTCCAACTTCTCGAGGGCGCATGGGCACCCAGCACAAGACAGTCTTACAAGTTTGCTTGGCGCTCATGGGATGGTTGGTGCGTGGCACGGAGTGTTAATCCCCTATCAACTCCTGTGACAGCAGTCCTACAATTCTTAACCTCCCTTTATGATAACGAGAAGGCTTACAGGATGGTAAACCTCTACCGCTCAGCTATCTTAGCCGGCCATACCGGCATTGACAGGGCCCCGATAGGACAACATCCATTGGTTTGTCGTCTTCTCTTAGGCATTCGCTTTGCATGGCCACCCCTACCTCACTATTCCTCCCTGTGGGACGTCTCCCTGGTATTAAAATTCCTGACTAGGTGAGACCTTTTGACATCTCACGGAGGACAAAATCGTCCTGTATCCTGCTTTTCCCACGAAGCCGCTCCTTTGCCCAGTAGCGTGTCTTAGGGTGTACGAAGCTCGTACTGCATCCCTTTGGACAGGGTCGGACCCCCAACTCTTCATCTCCTTCCGTAAACCGCATGCTCCGGTATCCTCTCCTACCTTGGCCCGCTGGGTCAAATGGCTCATGTCCTTGGCAGGTATTGATATCTCTATATTTTCTCCTCATTCGGTTCGTGGGGCCATGGCATCTAAAGCCTCCTTTGCGGGTTGTCGTTTGGAAGATATATTGAAGACGGCTGATTGGTCCGCAAAATCTACTTTCGGTAATTTCTATTTCAAACCAATCCAGCCTTTCGCAGAAGCCGTGATATCACAGCTTTGAAATAGCATAATAGGAGCTTCCGGGTCTTTAATAAAATTCAAGGATATTACAATAGTGATGTCGTGAACATAAAATTTTCGGTTCGCGAATGGCGAACGCGAACTTCCACAAATGTTCGCGAACCGGGCGAACCACCATAGACTTCAATAGGCAGGCAAATTTTAAAACCCACAGGGACTCTTTCTGGCCACAATAGTGATGGAAAAGTTGTTTCAAGGGGACTAACACCTGGATTGTGGCATGCCGGAGGGGGATCCATGGCAAAACTCCCATGGAAAATTACATAGTTGATGCAGAGTCTGGCTTTAATCCATAAAGGGCATACATCACCTAACGTTCCTAAATTTTTGGAATAACGTGCTTTAAAACATCAGGTATGATGTTGTATCGATCAGGTAGTGTAAGGGTTACGCCCGCTTCACAGTGACAGACCAAACTCCCCATTTAACGCACCGCAAACAACCGCAAACAGTCCATTTGCACAACCGCAAACTCCCCATTTGCACAAGGCTGGATACCAAGCTAGCCATGTCCCGTTCCTTGTCCTCACTGATGTCATTGAAGGTCTCTTCCTCCATCCAACCACGTACAACACCAAGGGTCCTCAAAAGGTGACAACAAGCCCCCTGGGACGCCTGCTGTGTTTGGTCTTCCACCTCCTCAAATCCACCTTCCTCCTCTGAGTCCTCTTCTTCAGACTCCTCTATCTGCGTTGCCTCTCTCTGCGTTATTATAAGGTGTGTCAAGTAGTACTATTCCTATCAGTTTAATCCCTGTTACGTCCCCTATCAGGGAACGTGTATATGGCATTGATTTTAGGAACCGGGAGATGGAAAAGATGTTTGGTCGGTCCTCCTACTTCAAATTTGGGGCACTGCGCGTGCAATCTAATGTGCCACCAGATATGAGTTGCACTGGGGTGACACTGTGCCCTGGCAGGCCCTGAAACGCACACGTGTGAAGGAAACTGACTGCTATTATATTACAGTCTAAAACATTTTTTTTTGTTAAATGCAAGCTATTGTGACACCGGATATGAGTGGTAGCACTGGGCAAGTGGACACAGTATACGCTGTGAGCCTGACACACACACTGGCAGACAACTAACTGGTATTCAATCTATTACAGTCAAAATTTAAAAAATTTTTTACATTACTGTTACATTACTGTTACACCAGATATGAGTTGCACTGGTGTGACACTGTGCCCTGGCAGGCCCTGAAACGCACACGCGTGAAGGAAACTGACTGCTATTATATTACAGTCCAAAAAGTGTTGTTTTTTTTAAATGCAAGCTATTGTGACACCAGAGAGTGTGTGGTGGCACTGGGCAGGCCCTGAAATGCACACTCGTGAAGGAAACTGACTGCTATTATATTACAGTCCAAAAAGTTTTTTTTTTTTTAAATGCAAGCTATTGGGACACCAGTGAGTGAGTGGTGGCACTGGGCAGGCCCTGAAACGCACACTCGTGAAGGAAACTGACTGCTATTATATTACAGTCCAAAAAGTTTTGTTTTTTTTAAATTAAAGCTATTGGGACACCAGTGAGTGAGTGGTGGCACTGGGCAAGTGGGCACAGTATATGCTGTGAGCCTGACACACAGGCTGGCAGGCAGGCAACTGCAATTACATTACACAGAAAAAAAGCAGACTGATGTTCTAGCCCTAAAAAGGGCTTTTTGGGGTGCTGTCCTTACAGCAGAGATCAGATGAGTCCTTCAGGACTGTAGTGGACACTGAATACACTAGCCTAGCTATCAATTTCCCTATCAAATCAGCAGCAGCTACACTCTCACTAAGAATGCAGCTTCACAATGAATGTAAAATGGATGCTGTCCAGGAGGTGGGAGGGTCTGGGAGGGAGGGTCTGCTGCTGATTGGCTGGAATGTGTCTGCTGACTGTGAGGTACAGGGTCAAAGTTAACTCAATGATGATGAATAGGGGGCGGAGCGAACAGCGCATATGTTCGCCATCCGTGGCGAACGCGAACATGCGATGTTCGCCAGGAACTATTCGCCAGCGAACCGTTCGGGACATCACTATTTTACAATTATCATGACAGAAAGTCATGATTTTATTAAAGACACGGAGGCGAGTATTATCCCACCCACCTGCCCTCGGGCGGCTCGGAGGAGGGTCGAGGTAAGTCTTTAGATCTCTCCAAGGTAAGTTCAATTTGGCGGTATTGATGCCATCACATACTTACATTGCTCTAGGACATTATATAATGATGGGACTTTATTGCCACTGTTGTCCTCAGATTGGTAGTTGTCTCTTACTACTGTTATGAAAGGTTGTCACTGTTTTGTCAGTCAATTAGACCTATATATATGCGGACGACCCATAATTTTTAAGAAATTACCATATTTTCTTGTTTCTTTAGCGTGACCTGGTTGAAAGACCTCCTGGAATCACATGCCTTGTTACGGCTCGTTTGGTTTACTTGGTTTTCCTGTTCCGAGTTTGAGTTATTCTTCGGGATTCGCAAGAAAGAGGAAATGGTAATCGATGCTCCGCCTACTATAGGGGAAGGATGTCACTGATTGGATGGTCATGTTACTAGGCGTACATTGCCTATATGATGTTATACCTGCTTTTAATGTTTTTTTTCAATAATGTTTCTTTGCTGCTGAGGGAAATAAAGAAAGAGTGCAGCATAATTGGAGCCTCTGGGTCTTTAATAAAATCATGACTTCCCGTCATGATAATTGTAAAATCCTTGAATTTATCTCACATTAAAGAACCACTATAGTCACCACCGTAATGTAGTGGTTCTGGTGCCTATAGCCTGTGCCTGCAGGTTTTTTTAATGTAAACACTGCCTTTTCAGAGAAAAGACACTGTGTGCAGGCTGGCATTGGCCCATATGGCAGAGCATTGTGATGTCACATGGTGGGCAGGACATTTGGGGAGAGGGGCAAATCCTTGCGCCGGCCCTGAATATAGAGGGAATGAAGAGGTAAATGTGGCAGAACCAGCCTCGCCACTAGGCATTGGAGAAGACTGATTGCCTGCTCTCCTGTATTTCTGAGGTTTGCTACCAACTAGGTGGATTTGGCTATGGAGCTTGTCTAGTGCCCTCTGTTGGTAGCAACAGCAATACACACTACCTGAATAGCAAGACTGGTTCATTTGCATATTCGGGTAGATTTGCATATTGCTAATTCTGCAGGCACGTGAGATATTTTCTGTTAATTATTGTCTCCCCCACCTCTTTAAAAATATGCCATTGTGTTTTAATAAGTCACTGTATGTTGCCTGCTCTGATTTGACTGTTTGTAATTTTATTGAGTTTTCACAGCAATGTCAATGTAATGACCATATGGGCTAGTCCCAAGTAAAATAAAGTTCTAGACAGTTCTTCTTCACCCTCAATCTAGAGTCCTGTCTCTTATTGGGGGAGTTGCTATGCTCTGCATGCTCCCTTGGATAATCACTTCTAAGCTCCTTTAAGAGCTGGTTCCTGTCTTTCTCTCGGAAGGAGTCTACGGTGGTTATGGTGTCAGCTGGAGTGCTTGGAGCCCTCAGAAAACACTAAGAGCATCCTTCAACGGAGGTACCCAGTCGGGGTGCCAGGTGATCCGTTACAGTAAGTGAGTGAGAATTTTAAACAGCTGGAGGAGCATGGTATAAATTTAGGGGGAACCTGGGTGGGGAGGTAAGTTGAGCCGAGTAGAATTGTTGAGGCTTTCAGCATAGTTGGTATGGTAAGTGGGCGTAGGGAGGGAGTAGAGATAAACAAGGCAAGAAAAAGGAAAATCTGTTCCTAATATTGATATAAGTAGTATAAATCCTGGTAAGAGCTATTAATATTGTAGCGGAGAACTGATATTTCACAGGTAAACTCCACTAAAGATCCCAGGGAGGCTCAGGAACAAATAATAAAAACACCATAGAATAATAATCCCAGCAAGCAAGGTAATCCACGAATATTCCCATACAGATCCCAATGACTGGACGACACAGCATCAGGAGCAGAACTGACTTTTAATCCACACAACCTCCTTATAAAGCATTCTCCCATGCAAGGGAGGGATTCACCATAATTAGGACAGTAACCAATAATGTAACAGTTACCTCCCACACATCTCCTCCCCTCAGTGTGACACATAATCCCATTAACCATGCTGTAGTTTTCCCTGAGTTCTGGATGTACCCCAAAACAAGCAGTTAAAATAATACTTTGGGTACCCCCTGGTAGCTCTGATCTGGGTGACTAACATATCCAAACTTCACCCAGATTGGACCAGGGGTTCGGGAGTTAGGTGGAGGGTGTAATTTGACCGACCGCACACGAGGTGGTATCCAAAAAAGGCTCCATGTGTTTTGGCCTTGCGGTCGGTCTCTGTTCGGGAGTTAAAAGACATAGAAATACCTGCCATCCACAGCTAATCTTCCATTCGCATCAATCCCCTTGTTCGGGACATTGATTTTACCGACCGGAGGGCTGACTAGTCCCTCCGTTCGTGAGTTATGGAACTCTGGAGGTCTCAGCGGTGTTCGGTTGTTTGAGTGTCCGATTTGAGTTCCAGACACTCGACAACCAAACACAGCTGAGATTTTCATGTGTAAGATGGCCGCCGCACGTGGGTCGTATGCCGAACGGCGACCACATAGGCACATACAATGTATCAATTAAGCTGCGGTTTGCAGAGTGTGAACGCTTAACGAGGCGCACACTTCTCACTGGGGTGGTCTGATGGTTCGGTAGTTTCATTCGTATGAAACTACCGAACAATCATACGAAAACTACATACACTTTACAGACATACAGGAGAACAATTACCCGAAAACATTTTCAATACGAATTCCTAAGGACAGCCTTAAAGGACCACTATAGTGCCAGGAAAACATACTCGTTTTCCTGGCACTATAGTGCCCTGAGGGTGCCCCCACCCTCAGGGACCCCCTCCCGCCCGGCTCTGGAAGGGGAAAGGGGTAAAAACTTACCTTTTTCCAGCGCTGGGCGGAGAGCTCTCCTCCTCCGATCCTCCACTTCTCCTCCCTGTCGGCTGAATGCGCACGCGCGGCAAGAGCTGCGCGCGCATTCAGCCGGTCACATAGGAAAGCATTCATAATGCTTTCCTATGGACGCTTTCGTGCTCTCACTGTGAAAATCACAGTGAGAAGCACGCAAGCGCCTCTAGTGGCTGTCAATGAGACAGCCACTAGAGGATTAGGGGGAAGGCTTAACCCATTCATAATTATGGCAGTTTCTCTGAAACTGCTATAATTATGAAAAAATGGGTTAACCCTAGAAGGACCTGGCACCCAGACCACTTCATTAAGCTGAAGTGGTCTGGGTTCCTAGAGTGGTCCTTTAATACAATCCGCTACAAATATATAGAAAAAAAATATATAAAATACTTTATTAAGAATTGTTGTTTTTGGTCTTGTTGAATTCTTAATAAAGTATTTTTTAGATTTTTTCTATATATTAATAACTCTTACCAGGATTTATACTAGTTATATCAATATTAGGAACAGATTTTCCTTTTTCTTGTTTAATTCCTTCAGGGTTACCCCATTATCTGTTTCTTTTGATTTTGGGACATTGACCTTGGCCATCTGCTTCCTAAATTATATCAAGGCTGTGACAGATTCATCTGCATTGTTGGTTCGTCTGTTTCCCTTTGTTCGCGGAATTGCCTGTTCATATACCCCAGTTCGTGTATTTGCAAAATGCCGATTGAAACTACCGAACGAACGGCCACCCAGGAGAGGAGTGTGCTGCTGGTTAACCTCTTGGCCCCAATTAGAACGTTGTGGCTAACCGCAGACACCTCTCCATTCCATTCGTACGGGTGGTCGTCGTTCGCATGTCGACCACGAGGCAGCGGCCATTTTGGGACATACGAACACAGAGCGGTGTTCGGTACAAACTGTATGGACCTAAAAACGGACACTTAAACTACCGAACACGCTGAAAAGCTGCTGCCTACCTTCCTTTTCGACAAGGCATGCGAACGTCGGTCGTTCGGGAGTTTTGTTCAGTCGTATGGACTTTTACCCCGACAGCCATCCCATGGAGTCATTCGTATCCCGAAGGACTGGTGAAAGACTTTGACTCCATGGCGATTCGACTAGATACATCGGATTTGAGCGCTATTCGGTGAAAACATGCCCTCAGATCCAGGCTGTCTGGGGATACGTTACACGAACCATATGCATTCGGTATTTCTGTAGTTGTGTATTTTAATGTCCTTTTGTCACTGTAATTTAAGATGGCGATGGTCTCTACCTTGGGAGATAATTAGGTTTCTTCACCAATTATCTCCAAGGTAAAGAAGACGGAATTATGGGCAAGATGGGAAGGGCTATTAATGAAGCCACTGCGATTGGCTACTGTACAATATGTGTTACAGTCTTCCACAAGGTCCCCTCGGGGAGTGTCCACCTTGTGGAGACCTGCATAAATACCGGGCAGGTAGCCCCCATTAAACAGAACTTCATTTGACCCTCAAGACGGAGCTTGGTCTCGCTTGTGGGGGAATTATTACTGGGACAGCGCTTTCGTTATTTCTAGCTGTGGAAGGCGTTCGACTGTTTGGCTGATCGGGAGTTGCCGTGTTCGTGGACTTCGTCCGGGAGTTTGGCGATCGGCTGGATTTAAACTGCATTTCTGGAGAAGGGGATTATTGCCTAAACGGCGGCTTCATCTACCCGACGGTACGTGTCGTAACAATTGGTGGCAAGCGACGGGATGAATCCTACAGCCCAGAAGGCCAGCTACACATCCCAGGTTGGAAATGCAGTATGAGGAATTAAGGCGTGCTACCCTTAAAGATATATTGGAACGCAGAGGACGATCAGCGAGTAATCTCAAGAAAAGAGAGATTATTGCCATACTATTGGAAATGGATGCAGCACAGGGAACGGGAAGAGCTGATGTGCCTGGCATACTGGAGTTAACACCCGAGGAGATACAGTTTAACCGGGCAGTTCAGATCAGGCTGGCACATTTTGGCCCCAACCCCGCAGCAGATATTGTGGTGCAAGTGCAAGCGGCAGTAGCAGCACAACAGGCGCTTCAAGGAAGAGGCGCTGCAGCAGCTGAGGTACCGTTTAATAATAATGGAAGGAGAAAAGTACCTTTTGCTGCATTTCGGAACTTTGTAGAAGCCGAAGGAGAAATTGATGGGTTCTTGGCGGACTTTGAAAGGCAATGTGCCTTGCACCAGGTACCCGCAGGAGAATGGGTCCCCATCCTCTCTGGGAAGTTATCCGGCCGGGCCAGTGAGGCGCTTCGGGCCATCCCAGAGGAGGAACTTACCAGCTACAGGGCAGTGAAAGATGCCCTTTTGGCCAGATACGCTGTGACCCCTGAGGCATACCGGCGGCGATTCCGGGACACTAACAAGCAGGCTGGGGATTCTTATGTTGAGTGGGCATGCCGAGTACACCGCACCGCAGCCCACTGGATGGCAGGGTGCCAAGCGGTAACTGGGGAAGAGGTGCTGCAAGTGTTTTTGTTGGAGCACTGTTTTGACCGCTTACCTGTAGGAGTCAGAGAGTGGGTTAGGGACCGCAAACCCGCTACCTTGCCCGAAGCTGCTCGTCTGGCTGATGAGTACACTGATGCCAGGAAACTGGACCAGACAGCAGCCAAGGCCCCTACCCGAGTGGAGTACAAACCAGCAGCCCCTCCAACCTCTGCAGTGTATCAACACCCAGCACAACGCACCCCCACCATGCCAACAGCGAACAATTACGTTCAGCCAGCCCGATTCAACGCCCGAGATTATTCACAGCCGATCCGTTGCTATGGGTGTAAGCAGTTGGGGCACAAGCGACCCGAGTGCCCATTAAACAATTCGAACCAAGCACAGTCGTGGAGAAGACCAGCCGGCGGAAATCAGCAGCCACCCCCACCTTCCGCTCACCGTCTTGAGCAGGAGGAATTTTGGGGTATATTACACGAGGCGGATCCAGTACAAGCAGCGCAGCAGGATAACCGCCAACAGCACAGGCAGACCGTTAAACTAAATGGCAAAGCGGTAACTGGTCTGAGAGACACCGGAGCCACTATGACCTTGCTCCAGAAGAACCTTGTGTCCGAACACCAGCACACTGGAGATACTGTGGCAGTGAGGGTGGCGGGAGGTGCAGTGTTCCGCTTACCGGTTGCCCGGGTTCACTTGGATTGGGGGGTGGGCTCTGTGAATGTGGGGGTCATGAAAGACTTACCGGCCGATGTTTTACTTGGGAATGACTTGGCCCCTTTGGTGTCCGCCTATGCTCCAATGGGACCTGCCGCTATCAACCCAGTGACTACCCGTGCCCAGACCCGTGCTGCTGGAACCAGCCCACCCGCTGCTGAGACCCAGGTAAGGACCGAGTCCCCGACTGGTACCCTAGGACCGACCTTTGTTAACTGGGACTCCCCAGAGGAGTTTGGGAGGGAAACTCAGACAGACTTGACCCTCCAGAAGTATAGGGACAGAGCGGATACTGGAGAGGAAGGATTAGATGGAGAACGGTATGAGTGGGTGGGGGACAGGTTATATAGGATCCCCAAGCTTTCCCCGAAGAGTGTTGCCCCTCCGCCGAATCGACAGCTGGTAGTGCCCGCGAAATACCGGCAGGAGATTCTGCGGATAGGGCATGATGTTCCGTTAGCTGGACATCTAGGTTCCCGCCGCACAGCCTATAGGATCATGCAGAACTTTTTTTGGCCAAACTTCAATCAGGCTGTGCGGACATACTGCAGTACGTGTGACACATGTCAACGGATAGGAAAGCGGGGGGACCACCCAAGAGCTAGGCTTATGTCTATGCCTATCATTGGGGAGCCCTTTGCCCGCATAGCCGTTGACATTGTGGGTCCACTGGCCAGGGCTAGTCCATCCGGTAAGAAATATATTCTCACCGTGGTGGATTATGCCACTCGCTATCCAGAGGCAGTAGCGCTGTCTAATATAGAGGCAGAGACAGTTGCTGATGCCCTGGTTAGGATTTTTACCAGAGTCGGGTTCCCTCAAGAGATTCTCTCTGACCAGGGAACCCAATTCACCGCTGTGCTCACCCAGCAACTGTGGAAGGTGTGCGGTATTAAACCGCTGCTTAGCTCACCTTACCATCCACAGACTAACGGTCTCTGCGAGCGATTTAATGGCACCCTCAAACAGATGCTGAGGACCTTTTCTGACACTTGCAGAGACTGGGAGCGATTCCTGCCTCATCTGTTGTTTGCCTACAGAGAGGTGCCCCAGGAATCTACTGGGTTCTCCCCCTTTGAGTTGCTATATGGGAGAAGGGTCCGCGGACCCCTAGATCTCATTAGAGGCCACTGGGAGGGGGAGACAGAGCAGGAAGGGACCCCCATAGTGCCATATGTTCTGGAACTCCGGGACCGCATGGAGAAACTGTCCCTAATGGTAAGGGAGAATCTCCAGGTGGCTCAGGGGAGACAGAAGAGGTGGTACGATCGGGGTGCCCGACAGCGAGTTTTCCAGGTTGGGCAGAAGGTACTAGTGCTCAAACCTGTGAAGGCGAACAAGATGCAGGCATCTTGGCAGGGCCCGTATAAGGTGTTAGCACAGATATGTGATACTACCTACCTTATAGCCAGCTGTTCAGATGAAAGGATCCAGCGATCCTTCCATGTGAACATGCTAAAGGAGTATCAGGAGAGACCAGAGAATGTCGCTGCAGTATGTGCCCCTGCTGCAGATGATACAGAAAGTTTACCCTTGCCAGACCTGTTAGAGAGGGACCCCCAGACGGATCTTACTAGCCTAGTACAGCTAGGGGACAGATTGAGCGCTACCGAGAAGGGCCAGGCAAGACAGCTTTTGTGGGAGAAGCAGGCGACCTTCTCCCAAGAACCTGGTTACACTACCCTAGCTGTACACAAGGTAGAAACCCCTGGACAGAACCCCCTGCGACAACCCCCTTACCGTATCCCTGAAGCAGTCCGGGAAGGAATGCGGAAGGAGATACAGGAGATGACCCAGCTGGGGTCATCGAACACTCCGATAGCCCTTGGGCCTCGCCTGTAGTCCTGGTGCCCAAGAAGGATGGGACCACCCGGTTCTGTGTGGACTACAGGCGTCTCAATGAGCGGACCACCACTGACGCCTACCCGATGCCCCGGGTAGACGAATTGCTAGATCGCATTGCCAGGGGACGCTATCTGACCACCATAGACCTGTGCAAAGGCTACTGGCAGATTCCCCTGGCCGAGGATGCTATCCCCAAGTCGGCCTTCGTCACCCCATTTGGCCTGTACCAATTTAAGGTCATGCCATTTGGGATGAAGAATGCCCCAGCTACCTTCCAGCGTATGGTGGATAGACTTCTTGATGGATTCCAGGAATTTGCTTGTGCATACCTGGATGACATTGCGATCTACAGTGAGTCCTGGGAAGAACACCTAGTGCATGTAGGGGTGGTGCTGGACAAGATTCGGGCCGCTGGCCTGACATTGAAGCCAGAGAAGTGCCATTTAGGCATGGCTGAAGTGCAGTACCTGGGTCACAGAGTAGGGTGTGGGAGCCAGAGGCCAGAGCCAGCCAAGATAGAGGCAGTTGCTAACTGGCCCACACCTATCACCAAGACCCAGGTGTTAGCCTTCCTAGGGACAGCAGGATACTATAGGCGCTTCGTCCCCGACTACAGCTCTATTGCTAAACCCCTGACTGACTTGACCAAGAAGAATCTTCCTAAGCAGGTCCTGTGGTCTCCGGCTTGTGAAGCTGCGTTCCAAGCACTCAAACAAGCTCTTGTGAATGCCCCTGTCCTGGCTGCCCCAGTCCCTAACAAACGTTTTCTCGTCCATACAGATGCTTCCATGTATGGACTGGGGGCTGTGCTGAGCCAGGTCGGGGAAGATGGAGGAGAGCACCCTGTCGCATATCTCAGCAGGAAGCTGTTACCCAGGGAAGTGAGTTATGCGGCAGTGGAGAAGGAATGTTTGGCCCTGGTGTGGGCATTGAAGAAGCTAAGCCCGTATTTATATGGACAGGAATTTTCCCTGGTGACGGACCACAATCCCCTTGTCTGGCTTAACCGGGTCTCTGGAGACAATGGCAGACTGCTGAGGTGGAGTTTAGCACTACAGCCATATAACTTCACCATCACTTATCGACCCGGTAAGCAGAATGGGAACGCAGATGGATTGTCCAGGCAAACCGACATCCTCACCCCATCTTAGTCCGGTCATCCCCACGTTGACCCGCTAAAGGGTCAAGCCGGGTCTGCCGGAGTGTCCCACAAGGGGGGAGCCGTGTGACAGATTCATCTGCATTGTTGGTTCGTCTGTTTCCCTTTGTTCGCGGAATTGCCTGTTCCTATACCCCCGTTCGTGTATTTGCAAAATGCCGATTGAAACTACCGAACGAACGGCCACCCAGGAGAGGAGTGTGCTGCTGGTTAACCTCTTGGCCCCAATTAGAACGTTGTGGTTAACCGCAGACACCTCTCCATTCCATTCGTACGGGTGGTCGTCGTTCGCATGTCGACCACGAGGCAGCGGCCATTTTGGGACATACGAACACAGAGCGGTGTTCGGTACAAACTGTATGGAACTAAAAACGGACACTTAAACTACCGAACACCGCTGAAAAGCTGCTGCCTACCTTCCTTTTCGACAAGGCATGCGAACGTCGGTCGTTCGGGAGTTTTATTCAGTCGTATGGACTTTTACCCCGACAGCCATCCCATGGAGTCATTCGTATACCGAAGGACTGGTGAAAGACTTTGACTCCATGGCGATTCGACTAGATACATCGGATCTGAGCGCTATTCGGTGAAAACATGCCCTCAGATCCAGGCTGTCTGGGGATACGTTACACGAACCATATGCATTCGGTATTTCTGTAGTTATGTATTTTAATGTCTTTTTGTTACTGTAATTTAAGATGGCGATGGTCTCTACCTTGGGAGATAATTAGGTTTCTTCCCCAATTATCTCCAAGGTAAAGAAGACGGAATTATGGGCAAGATGGGAAGGGCTACTATTGAAGCCACTGCGATTGGCTACTGTACAATATGTGTTACAGTCTTCCACAAGGTCCCCTCGGGGAGTGTCCACCTTGTGGAGACCTGCATAAATACCGGGCAGGTAGCCCCCATTAAACAGATCTTCATTTGACCCTCAAGACGGAGCTTGGTCTCGTTTGTGGGGGGAATTATTATTGGGACAGCGCTTTCGTTATTTCTAGCTGTGGAAGGCGTTCGACTGTTTGGCTGATCGGGAGTTGCCGTGTTCGCGGACTTCGTTCGGGAGTTTGGCGATCGGCTGGATTTAAACCTGCATTTCTGGAGGAGGGGATTATTGCCTAAACGGCGGCTTCATCTACCCGACGGTACGTGTCGTAACACTTTCCCTGCTCAACTTTTGAGCTACAGATTAACCTACTATTGATATTCGCAGATACTCTGTGCTGGTTATGATAACATATCCAGAGGCATTACAGTCATACACTATCTAGAAGACTTCTTGTTGCTCAAAGAAAGCATATTTTTCACTAGAAGCCTCATGGCAGCTTAGTCTGGTTGACCACTTGGGCGTCCCAGTACCCCATAAGAAACAGAAGGCGCAGACACTATCATCACATTACTGGGCATATGACTTGAGTCGGCATCCATACACGCAAGTTACCACAAGACAAATAGGGAACATTCTCAACTAAATCAATCACTACCTCCTGCTTAGTACTTACAACTACAAGGAACTACAATCCCTACCAGGTTCCTTAATTTTGCCATGCCAATCATACCACAAGACCACGCTTTCACATCCAGAGTACTTTCCCCTTTTTTCCACACTTCCAACATGACGATCAGAGGAGGTGCCTAGACACCTCAGCAACAGCAGACCTGCACATGGGGGGGGGGATTTCTTAACCACTTGGCATGGTAAAAGCATGTTCCTTCCAGGATTGTCTGACACTTCTCCAACCAGATGGTCAGACGCAGCATAAACCACGGGTTTGGCAGCGATCTACCGGGAACAATTGCTTTGGGGCTGTTGGCCATGGCATCCAGGTTTGGAAATTTTTCCACCACTTCAGCCCCTTTGGGAGATCTACCCCATTGTAGCAGCTGCTGTGGCATGGGTTAAATCATGGTCAGGGTCATCAATCCGTTGTTACTCAGACAACTAAGCACATATCATATCATCAACAAATGCCACTACTCATCCATAAGTTCATGATGTTTCTGGGGAACTCACTTGGTTGGCCACTTATCACATTTCACTTTCATGTACCAGACGGGGGTATACATCCCTGCCGACAACTGTCTCATTTATATTCCAGGCATGTTCATCATACGCTTCCTACAGCCGCCCATACAGTCACGTCCACTCTTTCGTTCCAGAGACAAAATCATGGATTAGACATACTCATGCAGCATAGCATGCACTATCCCACCTAGCACTTTCGTCCCATACTTGTAGAACGCATAACACAGCTTTTCACCTGGCTTAAAGAATCTCATTGGAACACGACATAGCTCAACCTGTGTCACAAAATTTCTCCTAAGTTTTGCTTATTTTTGCCACCTTAAACTTAAACTATCTCATACACCATTAATTATATATTTTACAGGCATTCAACAACACATGATAACCTATGGCCAAAACTACCATAAACTTCATGCTATCATACCAGAAAAGAATATACTCAGAGGTTTTCAGGAATCCATTCCCCCACGTTCCTCTCAGAGATTACCAATAGCCATCCAACTGTTCATCCTTATCGGACCTATTAGATCTACAACCATTCAATTATACTACCAAGTCGGCCATTACCAGCCATGCACATTGCCTTTTATGCCTTTCTCAGGCCAGAGAATCCACTACCATCACCACCACTCAGACAGATCATTGTCTTCAACGATCCCACGTACGTAAACACATATATCATTACCTATTGGCTCTACCACATTCCGAAATGAGTCAACATGCACCAACAGTAGAGATAACATACTATCCTACCCACAACAAATGGTGCCCACTTTCGGTCCTAGATTCCTACCTTCAAAATCCTTTCAGGAATTAAATACTGTAATGCATTTAAGGAAATGTCTGGTTAATTTGTATATATTTGTTGACTGTATTAAATCTTTGATTATTCATTTTGCCCTCTTTATTTACAGGCCTACCGTATCGTCGGTATCGGCACACCACAACCGACTTGCTCCCTTTACACTATCCTAAGCTTATGCTGGATCCTTACTCCATATACGGCTATTTTGCCCCTTACACAAGTATTAAGGCAGTTTTGCCTGTATTTGTAAATTCACTCCCCTATATAAGGGACACCCCTTACCTGACTCATATCGCTTGAGGTCAGCATCAGAATGACCCTCCCACCCACTCCTCATTTCAACACTTTCTCTTTTCTTTCCATTTACTTTTCTTTCTTACTCCTTGGTGGGCCCTCTTTATTTACAGGCCTACCGTATCGTCGGTATCGGCACACCACAACCGACTTGCTCCCTTTACACTATCCTAAGCTTATGCTGGATCCTTACTCCATATACGGCTATTTTGCCCCTTACACAAATATATATATATATATATATATATATAAATATAAAAAATATAACAAAATTAAAGATATTGTCACTGAGATGGTATAGAGTTAATATAAAATATTATAAAAAATTATATAAATCAAAGTCTGCATTTAGACATTGTGGTGCAAAAGTCTGCAGTTTATAAACCCATTCCATCTCTACTTTTCCCAAAATATTTCTAATATCACCTCCTCTCCAGGGTAGAGTACATTTCTTAATTCCTATACATTTTAGTAGTTTAGGATCTTTGTTATGATTCAAAAAAATGTTTGGATACTGAATGATTTATGTATCCATTTTTAATGTTTCTACAATGTTCGCTTATTCTGGTTTTCAGGCACCTTGTGGTCATTCCAATGTACTGGAAGCCACACGGGCATTCAAGCAAATAAATCACATTTTTCGTATTACAACTTATAAACTCCTTAATTTTATAAGTGATTTTAGTCCTACTGGAAGTGAATTTGCCAATTTTGGGCAGTAGTGTGGAATCAGTGGTTTTGCACACAATACATGTCATGCATTTATAAAACCCTTTAACTTGTGGAAAGAAAGATGCTGAATTTATATTTTGAGTTTTTTTAGTAAAATTAGTACTTAAAATGGATTTAAAATTTGGAGCTCCTCTAAAAACGATATTCGGCTTATTTGGAATAATTTTATTAAGTTTATCATCTTGTTCTAAGATGCGCCAGTGTTTTTTAATAATCTTTTTGATTTCTTTGCTTTTATTATTATAATCAAAAGTAATAGGGAGTAGTGTAGGGTCATTGTTGGTTTTCGTTTTATATTTTAGAAGTTCATCTCTATCTATAGTTTGTATAGTTTTTTCTGTTAGATCTGTTTCTAAGTAGTTTTGTTCCATAAATTAATTTTTTAAGATATCCGCTTGTTCTTTAAAGTTATCTAAATCAGTACAATTTCTACGTAGTCTCAGAAATTGGCTTTTTGGAACGCTGTCACATTTTTTTGTAATATTTTATATTAACTCTATACCGTCTCAGTGACAATATCTTAATTTTTTTTATATTTTTTATATATATATATGAAAAGAAGGGGTTTTCAATCACAATTTTTCCCCACCATAATCTATTTGGATCTTGCTTCACAAGCACTACCAAGCCTCCATAAGCAAACCAGTAACCAACCTCATGCTGAAGAGTTGCATTAACAACGAAACAGCTGTCCATGAGTGGTTCACTGGTTTTGCATCTTATCCTAAATTGTGTTCCAAGCAGTTGTATACTGCAAACACAAATTAAAAGGAATCCATGTTTAAAATGGAATGAGGCAAAAATGTGATTCTTTGTTAAACTAATTTGCATATGCCCACCCAGAATCCTTTGCGGTTGTAACATCACTGCTGATTTGGGATTTCTGTGGGAAAAGCAAGTCTTATGGCTTGACTGGTGTGCAGATTTTTGTTTAGCATTGTATTAACTATCCACATACTTCAGGTGGAAGGGGTTTTCAATCACAATTTTTCCCCACCATAATCTATTTGGATCTTGCTTCACAAGCACTACCAAGCCTCCATAAGCAAACCAGTAACCAACCTCATGCTGAAGAGTTGCATTAACAACGAAACAGCTGTCCATGAGTGGTTCACTGGTTTTGCATCTTATCCTAAATTGTGTTCCAAGCAGTTGTATACTGCAAACACAAATTAAAAGGAATCCATGTTTAAAATGGAATGAGGCAAAAATGTGATTCTTTGTTAAACTAATTTGCATATGCCCACCCAGAATCCTTTGCGGTTGTAACATCACTGCTGATTTGGGATTTCTGTGGGAAAAGCAAGTCTTATGGCTTGACTGGTGTGCAGATTTTTGTTTAGCATTGTATTAACTATCCACATACTTCAGGTGGAAGGGGTTTTCAATCACAATTTTTCCCCACCATAATCTATTTGGATCTTGCTTCCAAGCACTACCAAGCCTCCATAAGCAAACCAGTAACCAACCTCATGCTGAAGAGTTGCATTAACAACGAAACAGCTGTCCATGAGTGGTTCACTGGTTTTGCATCTTATCCTAAATTGTGTTCCAAGCAGTTGTATACTGCAAACACAAATTAAAAGGAATCCATGTTTAAAATGGAATGAGGCAAAAATGTGATTCTTTGTTAAACTAATTTGCATATGCCCACCCAGAATCCTTTGCGGTTGTAACATCACTGCTGATTTGGGATTTCTGTGGGAAAAGCAAGTCTTATGGCTTGACTGGTGTGCAGATTTTTGTTTAGCATTGTATTAACTATATATATATATATATATTTATTTATACTTTTTATTTATTTTTATCCTAATTCCATCTCTTTCTTTCCAATATTAAAATATATTTTATCACTTATTTATTCTCTTTTTTATGTAAATCTGTTCTGCCACAATTTATACTGTCTTTATATTTACATATGCATACAAAGAAGACTCTTCGTTTTTGTTTTATTATATCCCATAATATTGCCAGCTATTTGTTTCTGTAGCTTTTTGGTCTCTATGACCACCCATACAGCAGGCTGTGGAAGGGAGCGACTGGCTGATAATATTTATTAGTCAGACGCTCACCGTCCCTCCCCATGTGCACTGTGACCGGCAAAACTACATTTCCCTAGGAGCATTGCTCATAGTTGCCGGTCACATGTCTATAGAGGGTTGTACTACCCTCAAGCGAGCTGTGCGGCGTTTGCCACCCACTCGCCATGCCCCCTTGTTCAGATCACATGACTCTTTTTAAAACATTATATTTTATTATTTACCCTTTGTTGTTATGATCCATATATACTCCAGGAATTAGATAAGCCCTACATACTGAAATATTATTTTATGTCATTTTGTAAAACACAAACATTTTAAAAAAAATTCTTATTTGTAATTGGACCAATTGTTTTAGGCGCCAGTTTTGACTATTGTAAGATGTTATATATACTGTTCAATGCCAGGTATTCTGTTCTTTTGCCCTTTTTGATAAAGCCCCAGACCTGAAACGCGGTAAATGGTTTTAAACGGTGTATTTTTAACAATAAAAAGTTTTATTTGGTATTCCTTTTTATAGGACCAACCTTATTTTATTGTTTATACACTTTTCTTTTATTTACTTAATTTTCCTGGCATTCTACTGTATCCTGCTCAAGCAATCCATAGGTGGGGATTATTCCACCAGAGCTGTACCTATAGAGCAGTATTTTCTGCTCTATCATTGTGAGTATATTTAATTATTATTTTATTTCTTTTTATCTTTTCCAACTGAGAGCACTATTACTGTCTCCATATATTCTACGGACAACAACGAATACCAAGTTGGACGGACAGATCTACTGCTACTATTTATCCTCTAGCGGGGATTATACCGTAAAGTGCCCTTCATCCAAGAGCTGGTCCATAGCTCCATCAAATGTGAGTGTATTATCCTCCATTTTTTATTTCACTTACTCTTTAAGTTACATCCTATACCATTGGAATTTTGTCGTGCTTTTATCTTTACATATATGGACTATCCACAACCCGGACGGATCAACTCCTGAGGATTGTATACACGCTTTATCCATATACCAGTGAGATGATTTTATACATTTTATTGGACATTTTATTATTTGATCTCTACTACTGCATGGACTCTGTTTTATTTATTTTTTACCACTGCATGGACTCTATTTTATTTATTTATTGTATCATACTAACATATAGTTTGTATATTGTGAAATATCCATTTTATAGCGCAGCCCTTCACCCCTTTTCTTTCTTTCTTTTTTGCCATTAAGGGTTTTTGAGGGATTCCCTTTTTAGGGTTGCAGCTTCCATATTACTGTTACTTTGCGCAGACTCCTCCTCTTCCTTTTTTTTTGTATCCATTCACTGCCCGACCCTGGGTATGACTAAGGCAGCGATTACACACTTAATTCTAGCAACACCAATTCATAACAGCAATGGGTACTGTGACAGGTTGAAAACCCACTGCTGACTGGGCCATTTCTCCCTCATTATCCCAAGTAGCACAGAGGGAATGCTGGGTACTCTCATTTAGCATTAAGCATTAAAAACAGTTAAATGCTGAATGGAAGTATAGTCCCAGGGGATTGCAGAATCTAACCACTTCAATGAAATGGAGCAGTTACAGTGCCTTTAGTGTCCCTAATAGGAGTTTTTCAGTTTGACAGACATACACCTATCATATATTTTAGGCTAATACATCTTTTCTTTCCATAATTTAACAATTTTAAATTCTGGTATGATTTTAAGTACCATCAAATTTACAAAGTACATTTTGCAGGATTTATGTGTAATATCACATATAAGTACAGAAAACCATGGAAAATGTGTTGAACATGACCACTAAATCCCAAATAAAGTGTACTAATAAGTACGTTAGAGTTAGGTGGATTCATGTATAGAGAGGTATTACGAAACCCAAAATAAGCAGATGGAATTTAATAAATTTGTATAGATAGTAGAGCAATGTACATTTAAAAGAAATAGTGATTATGTGCTATTTGAGAGGACAGAAAAGGTAAGTAGCTCAATAAAATGTCAGACATAGTGGTGATGCTTCTCTTTTACTGGTACTATTTAAATAAAGTTCAAACATATGCAAAACATCAAGTAAAAGATGGTACTACAATAATGTCCAAAGAGTCTCCTATAAATATAATAAACTATGCCAATAATTGTGCAAACAAAAAGCAGAACCTAAAGGGCAATAGTACATATACATACACTCTCAAAACAAATAAAGGTGTACTAAGACCATTTAAATTGTAGTTGGTGTAATCTTCACTTTTAAAGTGCACATACATTATTAAAGTGTCTTTGTGCAACACTTAATAAAAACTCAATACTGTGCAAAAACTTTGCCAAAGTGCATGTAGTGAAAATAAAGCACTTATAATAATATGTTTCTTAGAATTGTAGAAAACTTTGTATAATCCAACTGAGCTCAAAGACAAAAAAAAGCACAGAGACCAGCACATAGTGTAATCCTATACATAAGTAAAATGCAAGGAAACACTCACAAGTGGAGAGCAGATGAGCCTGTTCTAACGTTTCAGAGTATATGGATCCCTTAATCAGGCTATGATGCAGGAGAGGAAGCCAGCAGTAGATGTAATCACATTTCTTTACTCACATAAAAGCATTTAAAAAAATTTCCCACTACACTGTTATGGACAAAATACTTGAATGAATAAAATGTCTATTTTACTCTGTGCATCTGTGCTCATTCAGTGACTGTTTCCCCTTCAACCCCTCCCCCTCCTTTATTTAGTGACTGCTCACTTCCCCCCCTTCCCATCGAGCAAAGCCCTCATGTAACAAAATGGAGATTCACTGTGTTAAATTGGCTGTCAGAGGAACTGCTTCCCTTTCTAACCCTTCCCCCGCCTTTTTTGTTTAGTAACGGCTCTCTCTCAAGAACTTGCCACGTGTAATAAAATGGTGCTGGGATACAAAGGAATGTCATGTGACGATGCTGGGGTCACACCCAGTGGGATGGTATCAGGAAAGACCCCTTAGACTGTTAACCAATTGTTGAATGTATACTTTGTGTTATCTATGATAATGCTTATGACGTATTTCTGGCTTATAAGGGGCTCCCACCCCTCGTAATAAACACATTCCTCAAGTCTTTCAGCAACCTGCAACTTGTGTCCGGTGTGAATTACTTTTAGGAAGCATGCACGCAATTAAATAACCAATTTGGACAGGAGCAGATAGTCAAATAATCAAACACTTGATTTGATCTCTATCAACACCTCCTTCTTATGAATATCTCGTGTTCTGAATCCTCAGTCCTTACAGTCTGCCACTGGCTGCAAAACCACGGGCTCTCCAACACTTTACACAAGCACTTCCGGGGGCGGGGTTAAGGTCCGATCCATGTGACAATGTAACGTGACGTGGCGGGTGCGTGATGATGCATTTAGACAGTCGGTTTGCTCAGGATCTGATGACGCGTTTTGCCAGTCGTCTTCTTCAGGAGTAATAGTATTAATTCCTTGTCCAAAATAGATTTGATAAGACTTTAGGGATTCTTAGTATAGGGAAGAAGATGGTTGGACATACAGCTACACTTTGAATAAATTAGGAGAGATGCATTCTGCTCCACTGATTAATGAAATTATATAATCCCCCCCCCCCCAGGCGTTAAACTACTAACATTCTAGCCAGATGGCAAGGAAGCGCTGTCCTCCGCTCTTCTTGCTCTCTGACGCTCTGTGAGTCTGTGAGTGAGTGTAGCTGTCAGTGTGTGTCTGTGAGTGCGTGAAAGTGTGTGTCTGTCATAGTGTGTCAAATCAGTGAGGATGGGTATGTCTCTGTGTGTGTGTCTGTCATTTTATGTGTATCTGAGAGTGTGTGTCAGTGCATGTTTCAATGAGGGCCTGTGTCTGTCAGTCAAAAAAGTGGCCTTGACACAAATTGGGGGGCAAATTTAGATTTGAGGGGTGCCCAAATTTAGTTGTGCCTGGGACAGCACAAATCCAAAATACACCACTGGGTACAATCCAGATGCACTGTAATAGGGAACCAACCTATTCAATCACTTTCCAACTGTCTTTATGCTCCAGACGTCTTGCTTGCTTGCATGTATGTTTATTTATATTCTGAGTGTATACAATCCTCAGGAGTTGATCCGTCCGGGTTGTGGATAGTCCATATATGTGAAGATAAAAGCACGACAAAATTCCAATGGTATAGTATGTAACTTAAAGAGTAAGTGAAATAAAAAATGGAGGATAATACACTCACATTTGATGGAGCTATGGACCAGCTCTTGGATGAAGGGCACTTAACGGTATAATCCCCGCTAGAGGATAAAATGTATGAATTGTTCAAAATACGTTCCTCATCTACTTGATATAATTAACGTCAAATAAGGAACATACTATATCTTTGTCTGTGTTTTATTTTGACACTTTAAATATAACAATTATGACATTAAAATCTCTAAATACTTTAAAATAGAGAAAACATGCAAAACTAAAAGGTTTGATGGCAAAAATGATGCTTTTCTCACTTTGAATGATTTTTTTTTATTGATTTTTTTTACTCTAAATTGATTTTAAACAGCCACCCTAGGGCTGTTAGTTTCTAACTGATGAAGCAAAGTAAGGCCAAACCCACTGCTCTTAAAAGCACAAATCTCTTCTACAGTCATGCTGTCATAACACCAATTCATCATTTAATGTCACCTGGAGACATCAAAAAAGTACATACTTGGCCCACAGATATGAACAAATCAGCATGTCTCTCTATAGTATCATAGGCAGAATTATGGCTTGTATTTAAAACACATAATGGATGATTAACATTAAACCACAGATAATAATATAACATTTGTTATAATATTTATACATAATACAGATTAAGGAAAAGTTCACAGATACAAATACATATTTAAATTTTATAAGGCGACTTAAAATCACTTATCAAACAAAATGGTGATTCAGTTCCACCATGTGGCCATATTGTGTTAAGCCCACCAGTAAGTCAGTAAGTCACAGTATCTCAATATCATGCATGATATGCATTGTGAGCATATATACCAAAATCACTATGACTTTAATTGTGTAGTTTTGGGAATTGTATTTTTTTTCTATAACATTAATTTTGCATTATATACTCACAATGCTGTTATAACAGATTAGTTATATACATTTTAGATCATTTATCACTAGTACTGCTTAATGTGTCTATTACATTGAAATTAGTGTAGCACCCACTGATATTGGGGTACTATGGGCTTAACAAGATATGGCCTATACTGGAAGTTAACCCTCATAGTTATTTGCTGAGATTAAGTGATTTTAAGTAGCCTTGAATAATTTACAACTGTCTTTGTGTGTGTGTGCTGTTCCTTAAAATGTATTTTGTATAAACCCAGTAATTGTCTAACTCACTACCAATAACACATTTAGTCTGACTGCGTATTACTAGATATTTCTTACTAGATTACAATGTGTTTTTTTTTTTTTTTTGTAATTGGGCAAAGATAAGTATATATAGTCTGGATGTCCTTGGTATTATTATATCATTGTGAAAAATTGATAAGAGGACAAGGTGTTATATTGTTCATCCCTCACCAAGACAATTAGCAATAAAAATATCTAGTGAAGACTATTTTTCCTAGTATAATATAGAGCCAGAAGGACATATTTATGTAGTTATTTTATTGTGATGGAGGTGAGGGGTTATATATTTTGATGTATAGTTGTTTTTGTTTGGATGAATACAGTTAAAATAAATAAAAAGAGTCTTATAGGGCTAGATCTAGGGCTTTTTTTCTGTTTTGTATAGTTTAGGACGTTTCATTAACTCTATACCTCACATATGCTCTGTTTAATAGGAATTCAAATTATGTATTTTTTCATTAATTATGCTTTTGGTGTAGATGTATACTTTCTTTGCTAATAATGTTTATACCTTTGCACAAAAATGTATTTGCTAAAATATTTCTTTACGTTAACTTAGCCTCTACATCTGCCAAACGTGTTCCATTTAAAAAATAAATAAATGCATTTCATCATTTCATTACCTGTACTCCTACAGTCCTCACAAATAATATTGGTCTGGCCTCCTCTCTTTAGTAAAGCATAATAATATACTTTTTCCTCAGCTAACTACCCGATTCCAGTGTTCTGGAAACAATTTTAAAGTCCATCATTTATTCAGTGGATACAAAATTAGAAACAAGTGTTAGAAGAAATACATTGGTCAGCCTTGGGCCATAGAAATAATTATTTTGACTCCCTTTCATGATTATCACTAAATATTTGTTTTTTATTTAAAGTTAATTCATCATTAAAGTTAGAGGAACAATTTGTGAATCTCCTTCATTTTAGAAGGGACTATTACTTTAATTATGAGTTATGTTATGAGCACTTGTTTTGGATGAATATGCTTAATGTTTACAAACACTGATCAGTCACAGCTTTAACCCCTTAAGACTGCAGGGCGTTCTATGCCGTCCCTATTTGGATGGCTCTAAACAGGGCCAGACTGTAAGAAAAATTCGGCCCAGGCATTTTTTTTAACACAGCGGCCCACTAAGAAGGGGGCGGGGCAGAAGAGGTGTGTTTTGTCATCACCAATGACAAACACGCCCCCTCTCAAAGTGAGCATGTTGGTTCAATGCTCTTCCAGGGCAGACCATGCGCAGAGCTCTGCTGAAGAGCTCTAGTATGAAAAAAAAGCTGTGTATTTGTTCTGCGTAGTGCAAGCAAATTTAATAACATGCTTGCACTGTGTTTCCTTGCAACTTGTCTCTGGTGTCTTTATAAATGTGTTTGGAGCCTACTTGTGGTATTGCGTGTGTGTAGAGTGAGCTGATTGTGGTGTGGTATTGTGTAATAAGGTTGGTTTTAGTCATGTTGTGTTTGTGGTGTAATGTGGTGTAATGTGATGCATATGTGGCTAGGGGCTGTAGAGAATGTGTCTATAGGGGATATAGCAAGTGTGTGCATACAGGCTATAGTGTGTGTGTGTGTGTGTGTGTGTGTGTATATAGGTGATGTAGTGTGTGTTTAGGGGTGTAGTATGTGTTTGCTTACAAGGAATCTAGTGTGTGTATATTGGATCCAGAGTGTTTATGTTAAGAGTGTAGTGTGTGTGTGTATGTATATATTTATATATATTTGGAAGTATTGTGTATGTGTGTGGTGCAGTGTGTTGGGGGGTTCTGTGTGTATGTGAGGGGTGCGGTGTGTGAGAGTGCGGTGTGTGATGTGTGTGAGAGTGTGGTGTGTGAGAGTGCGATGTGTGTGTGTAATGTGTGTGAGAGTGCTGTGTGTGATGGGTGTGAGAGTGCTGTTAGAGAGAGTGCTGTGTATGATGTGTGTGAGAGTGCTGTGTCTGGGTGTGAAAGTGCTGTGTGTGATGGGTGAGAGAGTGCTGTGTGTGAGAGTGCTGTGTGTGATGGGTGTGAGAGTGCCGTGTGTGAGAGTGCTGTGTGAGAGTGCTGTGTGAGAGTGCTGTGTATGATGTGTGTGAGAGTGCTGTGTGTGAGAGTGCTGTGTGTGAGAGTGCTGTGTGTGAGAGTGCTGTGTGTGAGAGTGCTGTGTGTGAGAGTGCTGTGTGTGAGAGAGCTGTGTGTGAGAGAGCTGTATAAATGTTAGAATGGATTGTGTGTGTGTGTGGGGGGGTAAATAAACAAATAAAATAACAGGCATTATGTCCCCCCCTCAATTCTTACCTTTAGCCTGGGAGGGGGGGACCGGCACGCTGGTACCTGGGACTGGGAGGCGGGGTGACGGTGTTCCCTGGTGGTCCTCGTGGTGAGTGAACTCTAGCCTTTGGGCTAGTGTTCACTCCCGCGAGATCCGGTCGTTGCCATGGCAACGCGCCGGATTTTGCGAGAGGAACCCGGCGGAGCTGCAAGTTAGAGCTCCGCCGGGTCCTCTCTCCAGGCTGGCTGTCTCTCTCCCTCTCTCCCCGCCGGTGGCCGCATTTGACAGCATGTGGGCCGGTGAGGGAGATCTTTGATCGGTGTGCCCGATGGACAGTCCATGCCTGGCTCTAAATGCCGCAGGGCGGCATAGAACGCCCTGGGCGGTCTTGCCTCCCACGTGGCCAGTGGCACATGGCCGCTGCAGATAGTGGTCGGGGCTCATGCTGTCACTGCGATTGGTATTTACCATGTGTCAGCCGATTTTAAAATCAGCTGCCACATGGAGCCACAGCATTTTCACTCTGCAGATCGCGGTCGGGGGACATACCTGGCCCCCCAGGCAGTCCCCCTGTGGTCAGTGACCGCAATCTGCACAGTGTGCTCACAGTGACAGTCTGTCACTGCGATCTGATTGCAGAGACAGCCTCTAACTGCGATCTGATATATATATATATATATAATAATTTTACATATATATTTATGCAATAATTTTACATTATTAGGTCCTTCTATTAATTACAATTTGCGGGACCTGCCTGACAACCCAGGCCGAAAGTATAGGGAATTTAATTTGCTAGCACTATATTATATCCTATAACTTTCCAAGACACCATAAAACTTGTACATGGGGGGTACTGTTTTACTCAGGAGACATCGCTGAACACAAATATTTGTGTTTCAAAACCGTAAAATGTATTACAACGATGATATCGTCAGTGAAAGTGATGTTTTTTGCATTTTTCACACACAAACGGCACTTACACTGACAATATTATTGCTGTAATACTTTTTACTGTTTTGAAACACAAATATTTGTGTTCAGCAAAGTCTCCTGAGTATAACAGTACCCCTCATGTACAGGTTTTATGGTGTTTTCAAAAGTTACAGAGTCAAATATAAGGCTTGTGTTTCAGTTTATTCACATTGAAATTTGCCAGATTGGTTACGTTACCTTTGAGACCGTATGGTAGCCCAGGAATAAGAATTACCCCCGTGATGGCATACCATTTGCAAAAGTAGACAACCCAAGGTATTGCAAATAGGGTATGTTCAGTCTTTTTTAGTAGCCACTTAGTCACAAACACTGGCCAAATTTGGCATTCAAATTAGTTTTTTGCATTTTTCACACACAAACAAATCTTAACGTTAACTTTGGCTAGTGTTTGTGACCGAACTTGAAGTCAATGGGGACCCGAACTTTTGGCCATAAAATTGCCTCTAAAAACCTCCTTGAAAGGGCTAGAGAGCTGCAAAAGGAAGTAAAATGGGGGTAAGAGTAGGACAAGTGCCCTGCAAACAAATGTGGTTAGGGAAATCACTTAAAATAACATAAAAATTAAAAATACAGCTGAGCCATAAAATAGCACTAGATGGAATCTTTGATTTTAGCTTTGGAAGAACATAAAGCAAATCTAAAGCAAATCTAAAGCTTGGCTGTCAGGAGGATCACCAGAATTATCCATTTGAGAGAGGGTTGGCGTGCAGGGTATTCTCTTTCATTATTCAAACTGAGCTTAACTCCTGGTGCATGGGGAAAAGGCCTTCACAAACCTCTGCTATTGTGTACATAGTTTATACCATAGGTTGAGGAGGCGGTGACCGTTGAAGCAGCGGTGGAGGAGGAGGATGAGGTAGCCAACACTGTTTTTTATGTTTTGTTTTTTTTCATTGTGGTAGGCCACAAAATATTGGAAAATACAAAAAAATAAACATTTGCAGCCTTTTTGCAGTCCTGATTCATGGAGAAATGCTCAACTCCTGATGCATGGAGAAAAGGCCTTCACAAGCCTCTGCTAATGTGTACATAGTTTATACTAAGTGATTCATAGATTGAGGAGGCAGTGACCGTGGCGGTGTAGGTGGAAGCGGCGGTGGAGGAGGTAGCCAACATTGTTTTTTATTTATTTTATTTTTTTTAATTGGGGTAGCCCCCAAAATATTGGGACGTATATAAAAAAAAGAAACATTTGCGGCCTGCAGTGCATTTCTTGCAGTCCTGATGCATGGAGAAATGCTCAACTCCTGATGCATGGAGAAAAGGCATTCACAAGCCTCTGCTAATGTGTACATAGTTTATACTAAGTGACCCATAGGTTGAGAAGGCGGTGACCGTGGCAGTGTAGCTGGAAGCAGCGGTGGAGGAGGAGGAGGTTGCCAACACTGTTTTTTTTTTATTATTATTATTTTTTTTTAATTGGGGTAGCCCACAAAATATTGGGACATATAAAAAAAGAAAACAAAGAATAAGTGCACTCGAGAATAACAATGGCTGGGTGAGGCCGGTATAAATGTCTATTCTGCACAAGGTACAGACAAGTCTGGTGGGATTCATGCCTGGTTCATTTTAATACATGTGAACTTGTCCACGTTGGCTGTGGACAGGCGGCTGTGCTTGTCTGTAATAATGCCCCCTGCCATGCTAAACACACGTTCAGACAATACACTGGCTGCAGGGCAGACCAGCACCTCCAAGGCATAAAGGGCAAGCTCAGGCCATGTGCCCAATTTGGAGACCCAGAAGTTGAATGGGGCAGACCCATAAGTCAGTACGTGTAGGCGTGTGCACACGTACTGTTCCACAATGTTGCTGAAATGCTCCCTCCTGCTAAGACGTTCCATATCAGCTGGTGGTGCTGGTTGTTGTAGCATGCTGACAAAGCTTTTCCACATTTCGGCCATGCTAACCCTGCCTTCTGAGGTGCTGGCGGTGCCCCAGCTGCGTTGGTGACCACTTCCTCCTCCTCTGCCTTTGCCTTGTGCTATCACTGAGCCCCCGGTGTCAGTTGGGAATGCCGTCAGCAGCGCGTCTACCAGCGTGCGCTTGTAGTCGCGCACCTTCCGATCACGCTCCGGTGAGGGAATTAAGGACGACACGTTGTCCTTGTAACAGGGATCCAGCAGGGTGGCCACCCAGTAATCAGTACAAGTTAGAATGTGTGCAACTCGGCAGTCGTTGCGCAGGCACTGCAGCATGTAGTTGCTCATGTGTGCCAGGCTGCCCAGAGGCAAGCACAAGCTGTTCTCTGTGGGAGGTGTATCGTCTGTGTCCTCTGTATCCCCCCAGCCACACTCCAGTGATGCCCACGAGCTGCGTTGGGTGGCAACCTGCTTTGAACACGTTCCTCCTCCTCCTCCTCCTCATCCTCATCATCCTCCTCCTCATCCTCCAGAACTGTACCCTGGCTGGACAATTGTGTACCTGGCCTATGCTGGTGCAGGAACCCACCCTCCAAGGCACTTGTGAATGACTGGCCTGATAACCATGGAAATGACCCCTCTTCCTCCTCCTCTTCCTCCTGTGCCACATCTTCGTTCATCATCGCCCGCAGCGTATTTTCAAGGAGACATAGACGCGGGATAGTAAGGCTGAGAACGGCGTCATCGGCACTGGCCAAGTTGGTGGAGTACTCGAAACAGTGCAAAATGGCACACAGGTCTCGCATGGAGGCCCACTCATTGGTGGTGAAGTGGTGCTGTTACGCAGAGTGACTGACCTGTGCGTTCTGCATCTGAAACTCCACTATTTCCTGCTGCTGCTCGCACAGTCTCTCCAGCATGTGCAAGGTGGAGTTCCACCTTGTGGGCACATCGCATATGAGAAGGTGAGCGTGAAGGCTGAAGTTACGCTGCAGCACAGACAGGCGAGCAGCAGCAGGGTGAGAACTCCGAATGCGCGCACAGACGGCCCGCACTTTCTGCAGCAGCTCTGATATATCTGGGTAGTTTTTCAGGAATTTCAGAATGTGCGTCAAACCGGCTAGGCCCAATGCTGCTACGAGATTTCGCCCATTATCGCACACCACCAGGCCAGGCTTGAGGCTCAGTGGCAACAACCACTCTTCGGTCTGTTGTTCTATGCCCGTCCACAGGTCCTGAGTGGTGTGGGGTTTTTCCCCCAAACATATCAGTTTTAAAACAGCCTGCTGGCTGTGCTGAAGTTGGTGGTGAAGGTGTTATGCTGCCTGAATGAGGTGGTGGTAGAGGAGGAGAAAGTGGAGTAGGAGGCGACAGGAGGCAAAGAGAAATGCCCTACAATCCTCGGTGGCGGAAGGACATGCGCCAAACTGCTATCTGCATCAGGCCCAGCCACCACTACATTTGCCCAGAGTGCAGTTAGGGAGATATTGCGTCCCTGCCTTTGCTTACTGGTCCACGTATCTGTGGTGATGTGGACCTTGCCACTGATGGAGTTGTGCAGTGCACACCTGATTTTGTCCGCCAATTGGTTGTGCAGGGAAGGGATGGCTCACCTGGAAAAATAGTGGCGGCTGGGAACCACCTACTGTGGGACAGCCACCGCCATCAGGTTTTTAAAACTGTCCGTCTGCATGAGACAGAATGTCAGCATTTCAAAGGCCACAAATTTTGAAATGCTGGCGTTCAGGCCAGGGATCGCGGGTGGGTAGGGGTGTACTTCTTTTTCTCTCCAGTGTTTGGGAGATAGACAGCGGAATGCTTCCATGGGACAGTGTGGAGATGCTTGGGGACGGTGGCGGACGTGGTGGTGTTGCTGCCACATCCTCATTCTTTGCGTTCACCCACCAAACTAACAGATATTTTATGTCAGTCGCCAATGTAACCGCCAACAGTCAACAATTATTTTTTTTTTTTAGTTTATTGGACTGCAAGAAATTCTCCGCAGGCCGCAAATGTACTATTTAGCACCCAAAAAATTATAAGTTTTGAAAGTGCGCTGTAAGCTCACTATTAGAAACTTCTATTTGACTCTCAGATATAAAGTGCAGTCCGCAAATGTACTATTTATCAGATTAGCACCCAGAAAATAAGAATATATACCACTGCGCTGTAAGCACACTATTAGACGCTTCTATTTGACTCTCAGATATGAAGTGCAGTCCTCAAATGTACTATTTAGCAGATTAGCACCCAGAAAATAAAAATGTTTACGACTGCGCTGTAAACACAATTTTAGATGCTTTTATTTAACTCTCAGATATGAAGTGCAGTCCACAAATGTACTATTTAGCAGATTAGCACCCAGAAAATAACAATGTTTAGCACTGCGCTGTAAGCGCACTATTAGATGCTTCTATTTGACTCTCAGATATGAAGTGCACACCCCAAATATACTATTTAGCTCCCCCAATTTTTATTTTTTTTAATTGACTTTTTAAAACTCCAATGTTAGCAGCAGATTAGCAGCAAAACAATTAGAATGTTTACAACTGCGCAGTAAACGCACTATTAGACGCTTGTATTTGACTCTCAGATATGAAGTGCACGCCCCAAAATGTACTAAGCAGATTAGCACCCAGAAAATTAGAATTTTTACAACTGCACTGTAAGCACACTATTAGACGCTTCAATTGGACTTTCAGATATGAAGAGAAGGCCGCAAAATATACTATTTAGCAGATTAGCACCCAGAAAATTTGAATTTTTGCAACTGCGCTCTAAGCACACTATTAGATGCTTCCATTGGACTCTCAGATATGAAGAGCAGGCCCCAAAATGTATTATTTAACAGATTAGCACCCAGAAAATTTGAATTTTTACCACTGCGCTGTAAGCACACTATTAGATGCTTCGATTGGACTCTCAGATATGATGAGCAGGCCCCAAAATGTACTATTTAGTAGATTAGCACCGAGAAAATAAGAATGTTTACCACTGCGCTGTAAGCACACTTTTAGACGCTTCGATTTGACTCTCAGATATGAAGTGCACGCCCCAAAATGTACTATTTAGCAGATAAGCACCCAGAAAATTAGAATGTTTACAACTGCGCAGTAAGCGCACTATTAGACACTTCTATTTGACTCTCAGATATGAAGTGCAGTCCGCAAATTTACTATTTAGCAGATTAGCACCCAGAAAATTTGAATGTTTACAACTGCGCTGTAAGCACACTATTAGACGCTTCTATTTGACTCTCAGATATGAAGTGCATGCCCCAAAATGTACTATTTAGCAGATTAGCACCCAGAAAATAAGAATGTTTACAACTGCGCTGTAAGCACACTATTAGACGCTTCGATTTGACTCTCAGATATGAAGTGCAGTCCGCAAATTTACTATTTAGCAGATTAGCACCCAGAAAATTAGAATGTTTACAACTGCAATGTGACAGCAGTATTTGACGCTTCTATTTGACTCTCAGATATGAAGTGCATTCCATTAATGTACCAGTTTGCATAATTCTTTCCCAAGCTGTCCCTATCAGCGGCAGCATCCTCTCCCTACACTAATAAGACCTCATGTGCATGCGGCACTACGCGACTCCAGCTTATATATAGAGGCTGGATCACATGCTGCACTGGCCAATCACAGCCATGCCATTAGTAGGCATGGCTGTGATGGCTTCTAAGGGCACACGAGTCAAACGCTTGTTGATTGGCTGCCTGCAGCCTTTGAAAATGCGCCATTAAATCGCTGAACACCGAACTCCAACCCGAACATACAGTGATATGTCCGTGTTCGGGTCCGGGGTCCAAAAAATTTAATGTTCGGTACGAACCCGAACTTTACAGTTCACTCAACTCTAGTCATCACTATTTGGCCATTTGTCAAAGTCACTCAGATCTTTTACGTGTCCGTTTTTCCTGCTTCCAACACATGAATTCAAGAACTGACTGTTCTGCTGCCTTATATATCCCACCCCTTAGCAGGGGCCATTGTAAAGATTTATTCAATGGTATTTACTTCACCTGTCAATGGTTTTAAATGGCAGAGAACCGAGCAGTGAGACTTCAGAGGCAAGATCTATACACAAAAAATTGCTTAATTAAGCTAAAGTTAATTTGGTGATGGTAGTGTCCTTTTAATGTTTTGGTTAATCAGTGAATATGAGGACATGAGTATGTAGAGATTTTTTTATTTTTTTTAGGTCCTATGTATATTGTATTTGAAAATTTTACAATAAATCAATACTATAATTGAATTCAAATTTGCATGGTAACCACATAAACACTGTATAAAACTGTTTTGTCATATAAGCATTGGAGTTAGGAGGCCTGTGAGCACCCCAACATCCATGCTGGGTGGTTTCTAACTGACTCTAATTATCACATCATCACGGAGGTTCCTTGGTTACTTCATCCAGCAATCCAAACCATATATCTACTACTTAAACAATTCACTCTATACACATTTAACTAGTGCTGTTCTCAGCAGCTGATCAGAAGCTGATTACAGTGGAAAAGCACACAATGAAACTGGTTGTCAAATAATTGACACCACCTTCCTATACACCACACTGTATAACAGTAAATGAAAAAATAATCTCCCTG